>PVJO010011921.1:0-57729 GCA_004026905.1 Hystrix cristata | reverse complement strand
GGGGGAGAACCAAGATGCACCATGTATAGGTACAGAATAAATGTAATGAATGTGACCAATGTATGTAGAATGTACCAATACATGCTCTTGGTTTAAAATAAAAATAAAAAAAAATAAAAAAAATATAACCTAACAAGTGAAAATGAGTTCCCTTCTGACCAACATAAAGGCAAAAAGTACCGCGTACAGAAGACTGGGCTGAGGATTTAGCACTGTGGTTAGAATGCTCGTCTAGAAGACTAGAGAAAGGTGCAGAAAAATAAATAGGATCTTGCAATTACAGTACCATTATGTGACATCACCAACTATTATTATTGGACACTATGTCCCAGAGGCTGTTATAAGTCTTTTACCTGTAAATATTAATTTAATCCTTACAAACATTATGGTTATTGGTGTATCTATTTCATAGAGGAGGAAACTGAAGAACACAGAAGTTTTATATATATTATTTTGTTGTTGTTGTTTTGTTTTGTTTTTTAAGACAGGGTCTCACTATGTACTTGAGGCTGTCCTTGAACTATGTAGCCCAAGCTGGCCTGGAACTCAGCTTTCTGACCTCCTCAGCCTCCTGAGTACTGAGATTACAGGTGTGTGCCACCATGCCCGACTCACAGAGGTTATATATAAACTGCCCAATGCCATACAGCATATTGTATTGCAGGATTTAACATGAAAGCCATTTGCTTTATCTTAATATAAAAATGAGAAATTTATTGAGGTGAGAATGTGAAATGGAGAAATTTATTTTATCTCTAGAATTTCTAAAGAGTCCTATACATGACTTTACGTCACAGACATTAAAAAACAACTAGAACTCTAAAAAGTGTATCTAGCTGTGAATTTCTCATTAGATACTTCCTACTCCTGTATCTACTCCCACCAGTTTTATATAGTCCTTCTCTCTCAGTGAAGGGTTTAGACTACGGTTTAGAAAAGCAAAAAATAGAGTCACTTTACAACAGATTCATGATCTTTTATGGATATGTATATAAGTTTGAAAATAGTGCTGAAGTAGTCCCAACAACCATTTCAAACCTCAGCTTTAGTAAAAATTAAGATATACCATCTCGGTTCACCCAGTATCTCTCATACTGGTCATTATTCATTCTCATATTCTCATTCATTCTCTCTGTCTCTCTCTCTGTCTCTCCTCTGTCTCTCTCTCTGGTACTGAGGAATTGAACCCAGAGCTTTTGCACTTAGATAAATCCTCAGCCCCATTCCTCTTTTTTTGAGACAGGGTCTTGCTAAGTTGTCAAGTTGCCCAGGCTGGGCCTGAACTTGTGATCCTTCTGCCTCAGCCTCCCAGAATGCTGGGATTATAGGAATGCTTTTAAATGGGTATTTCTTAAGGTTTAATTCTCAACCTCTGAGAGTTAAAGAAAATCCTGGGTTGGAATACTGATCTCTTATGCTTAGACTGCTTAATGGTTAACCTGATGAATTCCTGCTTTCTTCGCTTAGAACCATAATAAATTCAAAGTGCTAATGAAAAGATAAAATGAGCAAAAATATAAAAATGCCTAGTAAATGTTCATAAAAGTTTACTTCTTTCCTATTCAATTATTGTTGTTAAGAAAATTTTACCTACGCTTACAGTTTTCAGAAATACTTTCTACAGGTACGGCTTTCAAATTTATAGTTTAAAAGCTTATTTTTTAAAGTATTAAAATCACATTTCTACTCTGATAGCCAGCTATTACCTTTGCTTCCTTATCTCAAAATCAGCTGTCCTTCTAATCTCCCTATTTCTACTAATACGGCCATCAAGTCCCATTCTTAAAAATATTAAATCATCTGTGATGGATCTTTCATATTCTTGTTTTCTATAACTAGTCAGTAAATTCTTTCTTCAAATCTTTTTCTCTTTGTACCTTTCCCACTGGTAACATCTTATTTTACCATTTCCCTAAAAGCCTATTCAATCTAGGGGTAGTTTTCTCTTTCACAGGATCCTTTCCTGAAACTTCTACTCCAGACAAACTCATGTATTTATCATTTGAATATGTCTTATATTTTCTTGCTTCCAAGTTTTTCAAATTACTTATAATTTCACATCCTAATCCACATAGTAAATATATTCTTTTCTTCTACTTAATAAAAGCACCCAGCTAGGCATGGTGGTACATTCCCATAAGCCCGGTACTCTGGTAGGCTGAGGGAGGAGAGTCTCAGTTTGAGTCCAGCTTGGGCAATTTACTGAGACCCTGTCTCAAAATAAAAGTAAAAAGGGCTGAGAATGTAACTGTGTGGCCTAGGTTTGATTTTCAATTTTAATTAAAAATTGATTTTCAATTCCTTATCCCACAAACAAAACAAAAACCATGAATCTGTAAAATACTGAAGTGTACTTTATCTAGAGAATTTGAATCAACTGCCATTTTGCCATAGCCCTCCAGAGTGCCAAGATGAGTTTTGTCATACTTCACTGTGCGCCATTGTGCGCCATTACCCACTCCTTTTTTCTTTGAAATGACGTAACTTTCTTTTGAGAGTAAAGTGTGCTTTTTGATTTGGCAGGCGTTATGTAAGAGGGAAAAAAAAATACAGGTTGGTTGTCACATAAGTGTTAGAGAAGCTAAGCAGTTAAACAGGTTTCTTTATTGCAATACTTCTTAGAGTTTCAAAAATGCCAAACTGTTAGCTTCTCCATTATCATTTTTCTATCTCAGACATGATGGATTCCTTTCTCAGCACTACAGTTTAACCACAAATCACCACTTACTCTTTTGAACTGTGTAATAGTTCTGCCTTCAGCTGGATTCATTTTTTGATTCTTTCCTCTTAATTTTCTATCTCTTTCTTCAGAAAGATACATATGCTTCTTTTTACTTCAAGATCTCTATTTTTAGACTGATATCCAGACCAGGTGATCTAAGTAGTTAGGTCTGAAACTGGGGAATGGAGATATAGATACGAATATAGATACAGATACGTAGATATAGATATGTAGTAGTAAACTGGGGTATGCAAATTTACAGGAGAATATGTGAGACATTTCTGCAGAGCGAGTTCTACTTAATTGGGGAGGTACATTTTTATGATAAAACGAAAATAAATGTAGACTATATTAAAATGAAAAAAATGAGACTTTCCAGGGATTTTCAGCTTTTGCTTTTGGATTGTACTTCCCAACTCTTTTCATAGGCACTGAAATTTTTCTGCCTTAAAGGTACTCCCATGGAAAAAGTCCAAGAAGCTCTGATGTCGGCCAATAGAGAGGAAGAGTAGAGGAGTAAAGTATCACTATGAGAATAGTTCCATGCCAAGTACCACGCTGGCTGCTCTCTATATATTACCTTTCTTCATCCCTACAATGACACAACAAACATGTATTGTTCCATTAAAGAAGAGATACTTCAGAAAAGTCCTAAACTGCAAAATTTACAGTAGTGAAAATATTTTATTATATAATGTTGGAAGTAAAAAGAATACACATTTATCACTGAAATTTTGTGGTTGATTCCTATGAGAATGACTAGGACAAATTTTAAAAATAATTTATCACCAATTTAATTATTTAATACAGATCCTGAAAACAATGACATTCATATTTCCTAGTAAAAGCTTATTGGTGTTATTAACAAATCCCCAGATATTCAGAAGTCTTATCAGGGTGACAACGCTTAAGTTTTAGTTAATAAAAACGGGGAGGGGTGGGTTTTAGGCCTTTTATATTTATGTTTTTATGTATTATTTAATCACTAGCACATTTCCTACCAAATAAAGGTAATGTCTACTATTGACTGGGATTTTACTAGTTATTTACATGTCACATGAATAATGCTGAAAAGACTTCAAAATTTTTCACAAAGTAAATCTACAAATGTCAAACTATTTTGAAATTGAAGCTTGATTTTTTTCAAAGAACACTACCACTTAAATCTGCAGCTTGAATCTTTTTATAACAAATAAACTAGATGACTCTTACTTTAAAAACAGCCTAACATATGATACATAGATTTCCCATATCAACGTAATAGGAATTGATAACCATAAGTGGACTTACAAAATCTCTTAAAATGAGAGAATTTTAAATTAAATCTCTTAAAATAAGTAAATTTTAAATTAGTCAACTTACAAACAAACAAGTAGGTTTATATAGAACTTTTCAGGAATATGTACTGGTCAAAGCCCCACACATAAGAAAATATCAAAGAACATGCCAAAAGAGATTATTTGAAAATGAATAATCCATTGTTAAGAAAGATACTAATCTTATTTAAAAGTATCTAAATTGGTCTTTGCTACTATTAATAAGAATTATGGTTTCAGAGCTAATGGAATACAAAGTCCTTTGTTGCATATATATGTATACATTTCTGAGAATAAACTAATAACAAAAGAACATTAATTTATACCATACACATTTATTAAATATTTATGAATTCTAAAAACTTGCATTTTTAATCTGCATGGCAATAGTAAAGATGTGACTAATTTATTTAATCTGTTAATTACAGATAATAGAAGCAAAATCTTCTCAATGATATGTGACTGAGTATAAAGGATTAATATTTTTAATTACCCTGAAATATATCAATTCTCCCTATTTAAAGGTTTCTTAAATATTGAATAAATGAAAATATATATAGGCAAAAGTCTCAAAAATGGAAGAAGGACTAGAAATAAAAATATATAATGAAAAATAACAAAATAATTTTTCCCTAATTGTGTAAATTAAAGCAACTAAGTCATGTCTCTAAAGCATGTATTCTCTGAGCTGTCTCCACTTAAGAAGAGCAACTCAGGAAGATAAATAACTGAAAAAGTAAGCCCAGGTGAAAATGCCTTTTTTGTTCCTTTGAGGTGACTGAAAATTAGTCTAAATATTCTATTTTGAAAAATCAAGTTCCTACTTCTAGGACATTTCTAAGTTACTATGGTTTGCTGAAAAACTAAAGAGAAAAAAATAATTAAAAGCCAGAAAACAGTCTTTTGAGAAAATTCAATCAGTACATTCAATTTATCTTTAGTTGATAATTATCAAATAATGTGAAAATACAAGTAAAAAAGGTAAATTTCTAATGTAGCCTGAACTTAACTGGGAAAAAAAAAAAACTGACCAAAATCAACATAACTAATAAATAATGTGAAGTCTCAAAAAACTCCTTCAACATAAATTCATTTGTAAACATTCCAGTTAATCAAAAAAGAATGATTTGATGTGGTAATGAATCAGGCTCACAAAATTTTCGGGTTTCTATACTATATTTTTAAGGTATTTTACTTACAAGGATACTGCAGTAGGAAGTAGAGATCTATTTTGGAATCATATTTTAGAAGAAAAGCAATCTGACCTTCACATTTACATTTTAAAAATGAGTTTTTAAAAGCTGTCTTTGCAATTAACGTTCACTTTTTAATAATATAAAATGATTTTAAAAGGTTCATAATACATAAAAATTATAAAGTAAAAGAACACACAAAATTTAATAAATATGCCTAATGACAATTTCTTAAAGGCTTCTCTGGAAAATAAGTGTCAAATTCTCTTAGGTTACATTTCTTTTTTAATAAAGCTTAAAGTAGGCCTTACAACTCAGAAATCCATGTAACACAAAATTCTACTCATACTCACAGGCTTTAATTTTTCTTCCTCATTAGTCAATACTATCCAGTTTTTCTCCCTTTTCAGGCTTATTCACTGGTCGCATTGTTATCAGACTTGACACATCAGTAACAATACACACTTCAATCTTCTCTTGCCAGCTCTTCACTCTGCCCAGAACTTACTGTGCATTACAGGTGACAATTCTTACAACAGATGTTGACTATAGTCCCAGTGCACATGAGAAGCTCCCAAAGGGGCTGAGAACCCCTAACAACATCACCTGCTTCTTTCTGTATCCAGAGAAGCACTGTGGTATTTGTTTTGAACAACTAATGGCTTCATGAAAGCTTATACAGACGAGCTCTTTTCATTAGATCACTCGACATAGGCTTATTTTTCCAGAATACTGCAGCAAATAAAGATTCTATGATTCCGTCAGGAAAAAGAAATGTTTTTATACAATTTTTCTCTGTGGCACAGTTTACCCTTCTGTTACAGCAAATTTCTGGCAAAACTAGTTCTTTAGGTTTCTAATGGCGCAGCATTAACAGAGTGAATGATTCACGGATGTTCTTCTTAACATTCCGGAGTAACACGGAAGGCTAGCAGTACAGCCTAGGTCCAGAGCTGATGAATGGTGCAGTGCTGCTGTTGTCACAGCAACCGGGGGGGGGGGGGAAGCAGTACCATATAAGGAACAGTGACATGGATTCTGGGAACGATTTATATTAAAAAGCTGTAAGCTCCTCATGCCTTAAAGCTATAAACTCCTCTCTTATTGATCTCTTTTCAGGTCTGAATTTGTGAATCCAAGCTGTGTGTATAGGTATTACAAAACATAGCGAGTATACACTAAGAAAAAACTACATAGTGAGGTAATTTAAAAGATTAATAATACTTCAGCAAGCTAATATGTGTCCACAGTATCTTCCAAATTTACTGGGTTAAATGTTAAAGATACTTTGCTGCAATGTAAGAAACTGCCCTGAATTTGAGATACCACAAAACTCATTTTTTAAATATTTAGATATTAAACCTTGATATAACATCTTTCATTCAGATGATATACATCAAATTCATCTGAACTGCATCATCATCAACTGATTAATAAAATAGCAATGATACCAATTTCGAAGAGAGGCATACTGCCTCATGTATTTCTTCTAGATGCAGGAAGGTTCAAAAGATTCTAACTTCACTGCAAATGCTCATAGCCTTCATTCATGATCAAAGAAATTTCTGCATCAGTGTGAGATAAGGCTACTATTCCACCCCACACTTCTTCTGAAGGCTCCTCTCTAGCGCACTGGGAGAACCTCTTTCTTGTAATAGTTTCTCCTCATTTGCTAGGAATTCAGAAGAGTTCCCTCCCTTCCAATGGACAGCAAGATAGCTTTCAAAAGGACTCATGACAGAAGGGAAAGTTAGGAAAGGTGTCAGTGCATGGAACTGTTGTAGTGGTAAACCTCTGCAGTACTCTGGACATTGCTCTGTTTTGTGCAGAAAAAAATCTTTCATTGGACTCCTAAAGTATGGACCACTGGTGCTATGTTGTTTGATCTACTTATGGCAATTTCATATGAAATAGTTTTATTTCATATCAATGTCTGCTTCTTTCCATCACCACTTAATAAAATATTCAGATACAATATAAAGCCAACTAATTAGATAACTTTATTTATTACATTGCTCCCTTACTTGGGCAGCACGTACCATAATAACAATTCAGATAATAATTACGTACTTTATCAAAGATTTCCCCCAGCCCAAGTACTAGGGATTGAACCCAGGGCCTCATGCATGAGCTACATCCCCAGCTCTTTCTAAAAATTCATTTTGAGAGAAAGTCTTAAACAGTTGCCCAGGCTGACGTCAAACTCTCAATCCTCCTATCACAGCCACTCAAGTAGCTGGGATTACAGGCGTGTGTCATCATGACTGGCAGTGAATGATTTTCAATGCATTAATCTCCATAAATGACAGTCTTACTAAATGTGAGTAAAAACAGCTGTAGTGCAGTGGAGAAGAGATGCTTTTGACTAGTTTTCTGACTATAGTTGTAGTAATAGCTCACTAGTTAAGCTAAATGCTTAGTCACTCTGACCCTTAGATTCATCATCAATAAAGTATGGGTAATATCATACTGTCTACCTTCTTCTTAAAGCTATTGTAGGAATAGAATAAAATAAATTAAAACAATGCAAAGACTTGAAATTATAAAGATCTATTTTATTTTAGAATACCTAATTAAGAAAAATAACAAAACCAATGAAAAAAGCCAATGAATTTAGAATTCATCAGATAGAAAATTGCTGGAAAGGTTAAACACATTTTCTCAGGCCAGTTTCTGTGTCTGATTGGAAACTGGTTTCACAATATTGTATATATTCAGTCTCATCAAATTGTACATACTTGTCACAGGCACCTATTTCTCTACAGGATTATAGTAAACAGAGATGCTGTGGATTGGTGGTAAAAGTTAACTATGTAAATGTAATTTTACAGCATGGTGTGACTTATAAACGTCGATAGAATGGTAACACTAAAGAACATGCAAAGTATTTCAAAACATTTCTCTCGATTTTCATTTATCTTTTATCTTACCTAACTAGAAACTACAAAAATAAAAATGAGCATTTATGTTTGACTTGAAAATTCCAGGAGCCAGGCACAGTGGTACCTGCCTGTAATCTCTACTGCTGTACTTGGGAGACAGAAGCAGGAAGATCACAAATTCAAGCTCAGCCTGGGCAACAAAGAGAGACCTAGTCTCAAAAAAAATTAAAAAATAAAAAAAAATAAAAAGAACATTAAACCAGACACAGTGGTATATTCCTGTAGTCTCAGCTACTCAAGAGGCTGAGTCAAGAGGACTACTTCAAGCCAGAAATTCAAACTGGCCTGAGCAATACAGAAAGTCTATAGAAAGGGGACATTCTATGGACAGAAGTTCAGTACTCTGTTTCCTTGATAGTTTAATCTCTTTATCTAGCAAGCTTTTAAAATCAAATATGTATTGTCTTGCATTAATAGTTATTTTTAAGGAAAATCTCTTCAACTGTGACTCCTTAAAATACCAACAGCTTACTACCTTATAAAAAAGAGAGCAAGTTTTTCTCCCATAATCCCACTCCCCAAATCAAGCTGAGTTACCCATGCATTAAATAGATTTCAGAACAATTCTGAAAAACATGTAGACTTAAAAACAGATTATTTCCCACTTACTTTTATTTAAATTTTGCTTATACTCTTGTAGAAGCTCACTGGGATGAGGGCATGGTTAAGACACCCTAAGAGACAAAGTATATAGATTTTATTTTGCTTGAAAAATTTTATTTAAAATAAAGGACAGAGAAACATTTAAGGAGGTAAGATTTTTTTCTTGGCTACTAATCTGTAACTCCCTTATAATTACCTTAGGTAAATCAATATAAAACTTACACTAAACTTTATATTCTTTTTGTTTTTATTCTTTTTCCAGTCTTCCCCCACTGTAAGCTTTCTCTAATGAGTAGTCATCAGTGATAAATGCTACAGTGCTTTCAAGGCAGGGTGATACTTACAATGACATGAATATATGAATTCTCTGTTTTTGAAAAAGTAAGCAAAGATTTGGCCTACTTGTTATAGAAATTCAAGTTTTGGCCAGATTTCTATGTGTGGTTGTGTCTTATATGAATGGCTACTGCTCTGGAGTAAGACTTCAACTTGCAACCATAGTATGGTGATTGATGAGAAGAGAAAGAAATGCGCTTAGTGGTGGAGCACTTGTCTAGCATGCGCGAAGCCCTGGGTTCTATCCACAGCATGGCAAACGAGACAGACACAGAGACAGAGAGACTGAGACTGATTTTTAGAAATCATATAATATGGCCCCTATATGTAAATCAATTACTTCATCTGGTGGTCAATAAAAGGTTAAGATGATTACTACTCTTAAGATAAACTGGCAGGACTGGACATACTGAGAAGCAGTACTTCTGTTTAATGAATGTTAGGAATGATGTTTAAGAGATTTCTGAAGATATTTGCTTTATCATACTCAGTTTTTACTTTATATATTACCTTTACTATCTAAGGCCTACATAAATTTTCCCAAATGTGTGATGGTACTTCTAAATTATAATTACCACACTTGAAAAAGTGCATTAGCTGGCAGGTTGTTCTTTCAGAAATTTTTTATTGCTAAGCAGAACATAAAAGAGTGTGCTGAACTATACAATATACCTATAAAATCTTCTTTCTCTTGCTTTTCTTCATTAAACTAATCTGCATTTGTAAAATTTAACAAATAATATAGATGTACATGTAACTTATTTATTTAATAGTCACTTTCAGAAGCCAGAAACAAACTAATCAGAAACAGGGAAACTAAGGCTTTCCAACCAATTTTGGTATAACTGAAAATTCTGCTCATTATGCTGTTTAAGAAAAAAACCAGCAAACATACCATTAATACAACACAGACAATTCCAAAAAGGCCATTTCTTACTTTATGAAATGCAGCCAATAACATGCAAGAATAACTGATATGTATGATAAGGAATGGTGTATTTATAAAAAAGTTCAGATGAAATGATAAACTGTCGTTTGCAACACTCTGCCCCCTAGTGTTTAAAATTTTTACCAGTGAGGGAGTATTCTATCATGCCACATGTTTACTACTCTTAGGTGTTGAATATGTCAATTTGGGTCCATAATTTTCTATAATGAAAAAAAATATAGTTTAGCACTATAAAATTCCTATTATAACATGAATATTTATTCTTTTCACAGCTTTATATAATCTCATACTATAATTTACTTCCTGTTTAGAGAATAAGGATTTCTTTTGAATTGTGGATATTTATTTACTTGCCTTTTGTAATGCTTTGCGACTGAGAAGTATTCCTAAGAGCCAATATTATTTAGCCCCTGCGTTTAACATTTTATAGTGTTTTAAGTGCTTATATTTGATAGCAGGGGTACAGATAAGCAAGTAGGGCAGAACAGGGTCAATTAAGCATAAAACCAGATTTCTAGCAAACAGTAGCATAAAATCATGATAAATTTCCTTAGCAAAAAACAGAGGAAGCACAGACAATGCAAAACTACTTTCCTGTAATTTTCATGGTATTTGAAAATCATTACAAAGTAATTAAAAAAGATACAGGAGATTATTTTGAGTGATGGTCAACTTTTTCATCTTTAAAGTATTCCTCTTATATTCCTCTCCTGACCCAGTCTTACATTTTGAAAGCTTTTAGCTGTCCAACTTAATAAATAATTTAAACTAACTGGACTTTCAAATAAAATGAGTTATCAAAGTAACATACTATAATTCTGTGCAAAGCAAATTAAGATAGTCTGATTTTTAAAATATTGAGAATTACATCAGGGTATGGCATTGAATGTTATGACATTTAATGGCACTAAAGACAATGTTATTTAAAAATAAGTCTGCTAAATTCTGTTTAAATGAGATAACAAGCACTAGGCATAGAAAGAAACACTTTACAAACATTTCTATATTCCCTTAGCCTAAAGTATTATTATCTTTACTTTATATATGAGGAGGCAGAAACCTAAAAGGAGTTAATATGTCCAGATAGCAAGCTTGCAAATAAATGAGTGAGGAACTGTAACTCAGTTCTTATTAAGTGGACTTTTTACCAGTATGGCCTTAATAGTTCTTTGGGCCTAGAGTTTGGATCTGAACTCTACCACATTACAGATATTCCATAAAGATCTATTGAAAACAAATAATATTTTATGATATGTCCTCATTGTTGAAATATTTCTGTAAATTGTTTCTTTAGTTATAAAACTTTATTTCCATCAAATTGAAAAGTAGATCAAGCTCTATGTGAATGGGAAGCTTGTTGGGATAAGGGGACACAAATTCAGTTTGAAAAAAGCTAGGTAGAACCACAGAATGTGAGCTCAGCTTGCGATCTTAGAAACCATTCAAACTATTCTCTCTGCTTAAACAGGAAGGACCTGTATTACAGCATTGGAAGGAAAATCAATAGAAGATATTCCTTCAATTTTACATTTGTCAAAATATTTTCAAGGTAACTTTCATGTTTACAAAATCAATTAAGGGAAAACTACTGAGTTGATTGAGAAAAACCAGAACTAGTTTTTTTTCTTAGGCCACTGAATATGAAACAAATGATGTCACCTAAAAAGGTCAATGTGCCGGGCAATCTCAACGCTGTTGAAATTACTCAGTGACCTAGTATAGAGTTTGCCTGCCTGTTTCAATGGACAGAAGAGAGGGAATGATGGGGGAGTACAGTACACAATCAGCGAACCAGCTGTTTCTCATATTTCTCCCTAAAATTCTAAAGACAATTATATTAGAAGGGAAAACAAGAAGTTTGACGTTTCCCCCACCCCCACCCCTCATTGTGGCCAGGAAGGCACAGAGCAGAGAACCAAGGCAAGCCTATGCTAGAGCCTTTGGTATTCTCAGACTCACTGGTGATATGGCTCAACAGCCTTTGGACAGTAGGGAGAACCAGAGACTACCACCATCACCTGCAAAAAGGCTACTACAGCAATGACATGGATGTCAAAAACTAGCTAGAGTGTAGGCTAGACACCCTTGAAACCCTGCCTGCAATTGCTTTCTTCTGAAGACACATGTGCAGAGATGCCTTCTTTTGAAGGGGGCGGGGCTCTTCATAAACCCCTTCTACTCACTAGTTTTCCCATCATTTCTCCACTTAAACTAGAAAAGATGCTGCAAGCTGTCATGGCTAACTTCTAATTGGACACAGCACCAATATTACACACAAGACTGAATGAATGATCACATCTTCTGGGCTCTTCCACTGGATAGGCTCAAAATGCTTCTTTGGACTGAATAGGTGTGATCTTGTTTGAGAAAAATGGGTAAATATAAGGCCAGATTTTGTTAGTTTTCATTCTAGAAAACTGGTGGAAAACTCCTTGGCTCTTCTGGAGTTCCATGACTGTCTTTGCTGCATCTTTGTACCATCTTAGTCAAACAGCAACCCCTTCAGGACTATCATCTTCCTACGTACCCTTCCACAAGGAGGGGGGATCCAACATCAGGAGAATGATCTTTAAGTATTTTAGATGGAAGGTACAAACTAATCACTAAATCCAGGTCACAGATTTTGTCCAGGGCTTCAGCCTGTACTAATTCTCAGAAAACCATCTAGTAGCCAGTGCTGGTCACTTCTTACCTCCAGCTCTGACATCATGAGGTGTGTAATCACATGATTTGGAACCAAAAGACCTTTCTCTAGATACTGTGTTGCCATATTGTCAACTTCCACGTTGGCCTTGAGGGTCTCCTGCAGGAGGTGGCCAATGGAGAGATGCTGGAGGCCTAAATTCTAGGTGATCCTCTCCCACATGGTGCCCTTACTTACCCAAGTTAGGCAGTCCAAACATGACCGTATGCAGGAGTTAGGAAGCCAGGGCCTTCACACAGAAGAGGATGGTCCCTGAGGCTCCTTGGAAACTTTACCTCTAGGCCTCGCTTCTGGCATGCTCTGTACCTGCAGGGACTTAGAGGCTAACATTTTTCTAGATACTGACTACTTGCCCCTCTGGAACTTTCCAGTTGTCTGTCCTAAATTCCCTTAGATTTATAGGCTTCACCTCCTTCCTGTGATGGCCAACAATTGCCTACTGCTGACCCAAACCTAATTTGTATGGTCTGTTTAGGCCTCCACTTTATTACTGTACCAGATTGTATCTGGTAATTTGCCTTCTCCAACTCACATCCTACCTCTCCCTGGACACTTGACTGGCCATAGCTCCAAAATTAATTTCAGAAAACTCAATTCAGATTTTAGACAAGTAGATTTCTTTAAAAATGTAGAGAAAAGAAGCTCTGAGGCAATGGCCAGTAATTTTAGAAAAGAAAATGGCTCAAAGGTATAGACTGAAATTAAAAAGGTAAGAATGAGACTGAAATTAAGGTATGTTAAATGCATATACCAATTTTCAAAAACAAACCCGATCATGATAAAATATTAGCATGTACTAATAAAATATTTTAAAGTAATTTATATAATCATAAACATATGGATGCATCTAAAGAAAGAAATATGGCCATATCAGGAATTATTATTATAATTATTGGACATGCTAGGGACTGCCTCCAGGGCCTCACATGTGTTAAACAGGTGCTCAATAATACTATAATAATTTTTGTTCATGAACTTTCATTTATGAATCTCCCTCTAGAGTTAAACTACTATGTTCCTGACATACATAATATGTGTTTAATCCATGTACTACTCACAAGCAGAACAACAAGAATAATAATGTAATAAAGATCAGAAAAGGCAAATTCAGTAGTGAAATGGTCTGACTAAGGCCATACAGCTAAGTGACAGAGGCAAGGCCTGAGCCCAAGTGTATGTGACTCCATAGTCTGTCATACCTAACAACATCCTGCTGCAAGCAAGAGCCATACAACCACTAATTATTCAGTCCTTATGTGAAAGCTGTCAAAATCAAAATGGTCAATTAAGCATACATCAGCCCTAACAAAAACTTACATCAGCTCTAACAAAAATATAAATAAAGCTAGGAGGTTATACAGGAAGAATTCTCACACAGTTATCTGATACATGGTGATTGTTACAAAAGACTATGCCAGAACCACATCTTTGCACAAAAGCCGCCACCACCACACACTTTGCACAAAGCCCTGCCCCCGCCAACCTTCTGTAAGGATATTTGCCCAATACTATCCACCTCCAGTCTGGCACCATCCTTATGAATCCTTACGACCATAGATTACTGTTTCAAAATTTCTAATTTAATTTCCATTTTTGCCTTTAAAACTTGGCCTCAAGTGATTTAGCAAGATCCTCTCTCAAAATAAAGGATGGGAGGCAAGTGCTGGATATGTACCTCAGTGTGATGGGCCTGGGTTCAATCCACAGTACCATCAAGGGAAAAAAAAGGATCAGGTCATGAGGATTCCTTTCCTCATGGATAGAATTAAGGTCCTTATTAAAAAGCTTTCCCATAATGTTCAGCTTTCTTGTCCTTCCATCTTCTGCCATGTGAGGAAGTAGGTAGCATCTTAGAAGGAGAGAGCAACCTTCAGAAGACAATCAAACTTGTAGGTCCCTTGATCATGGACTTCCAAACTCCCTAACTCTAAGAAAAATAAGTCACCATTCATTCCAAGTTACCCAGTCTCATTTTTTTGTAGCAGCACAAACAGACTAACTACCCTTATACAGTCTTTTGCTTTAATGTTCTCCATTATATTTAATCTAAAAAGAACAGAATATATTAAGAGGTCACTAAAGTCCAATTTATGAGGAAAATGAGTTTAAAAACATAATCAAATAAAAGTCTACATAATTTACAATTCAAAATTCTAAAAGAACATGAAGAAATGAACATGAAACTACTAACATAGACTTTGTAAAACTACCCAAGAAATTCAGAGGGCTATAAGACTCAAGGATGACAAAACATGGATATTGCATACAAAATCTTTACAAAAGGAAAAATGCTCACTAAGAGTTGACAAAGGGTTATTAGGAAAACCAATTCTAAAGTAATCTCATGTTCATTTTGATATGGTTACTAGATTAGAAGATAAGGGAAATAGCAAATCTCTTTAGAAACTACAATAATTGTAGCTTACATTTTGACTACCTATTCTATGTTAGACACCTATCATATGAGCTTTACATGTACTCATTTATTAATTCTCTTATTGGTCACTGGAGGTAGATTATTACTGTCCTTATTTTTACAAACAAGAACTACAGTACAGAAACTTTAGGTGAATTTGTTATATTGCTTCAGGAGGTTTTGGATTTTGTAAATGGGAAAAATCATAAACATTAAAAAAGAATATATATATAAACTTACATAGCTCCTCCTTCCACTCCTACCCCTCAGTCCTGGGGATTAAACCCATGGGCACTCTATTACTGAGCTATATCCCCTCCCCTTTCTAAATTTTTTATTTTGACTCAGGGTCTTGCTAAATTGCCCAAGCCTAGCTTGCTTTCCAACTTGCTATCCTCCTGTCTCAGCCTGCTGAGTAGCTGAGATTATAGGCATGTACCACAATGCCCAACCTCTCCCACCACTGACTAAGTATATCTCCATACTGCTGCGAAATGTGTACATGTGTGAACATTTGTGTACACAGTAATTTACAACACACGTGGATTCCTATTGATAATTTTCTTTTTTGTTATAAAAATATTATATAACATACATTTTAAATCGTGTTCAAGTTTATTTGTAAACTCTTAGCAAAAATTCCTTTGTCAACGTTTATGCACATTACACATAACTAAGTGGCATAAACTAAGTAAAGTGTTGAATTAATGAATTAACTATTGGCACTCCTTAATTACCTTATGGATTAAGACATGCTGAGGGCCTTATGATAATATTTTAAAAATAAACCTTGGAAAGAGTACTGAATAAGAATTTGGAGATAACTGGGTCTAACACACTCTCTTCCCTATCTCCCCAAATGCACAGCAACACCCAACTAAACCAAATGGGCCCTGAAGTCTACTCAATCTCTAGTGTAGGTCTTCAAGCTTTTCTTTATTGTTTAAACCACATGACTGCAACTTTTGTTACTTGGAACATAAAAATCATAATACACCAGATGTGAGGGGTGGGGTATCATCTGTAAACCTCAATTATCTTGGTGGTACAATGAGACTGCTTCCTAGCTGTATTATTTTTAACACATTTTCCTTTTAAGCAAGAAATTTATCTACCTAAGACTTAGTTTACTCACCTCTCAAATGGAGATACATGTGAAGAATTTATGTGTTAATAAGTTTATGCCACATAATAGGCATTGGAATGAAAATTACTGCCATTTCTGCAATATTCATTAAAAGCATTACCCTAAAAACATGCAAAGTTTTGAAGTTTTAATTGATATCTAGTATTAAAAGGAATTTTTAAAAAACCTGTCACCTAACTTTAACAGTGATAGCTAAAACTTTCTGAGTACTTAATATTTGCCAAAGATAATTTTATGCAAGTACTGAATTAAACAACATGAACATGATAAGAATGATATGATCTACCTTAGTCGTATTATTATTATCCCCATTTTACAGTTGAAAAAGGAGATGAAGAGATGAAGTGACAAACTCACAGCTAGGGCACAAAGTTAAGCAGTCTGACCACTGAGCCTGTGTCTCTCTTACGCACATTTACTTATTAACTTGTTTTTGTACTGAATAGCTTACCATATGTACACTTAAAAATTAGTTTTCAAGCACCAAATTACGTGTCTACTCTAGAGTAGGCTTTTCCTCTATTTTCACTTCCTCCCTGTTAAGTCAAAAGATTTGAAAATAGACTTATTTCTGCAAATAAGTCTTCATTTACATCTGTGTTGAAGGATGAAGATAAATACGATCAATATGCTAAGAGCACAAAGGTTATGTAAGAACAATGATAGAAAAAGGTTACTCTCTTAAACAGTTAATACCATTTCAGACGAAAACATAAGTACAGTACATACCTTGCTGGAAATGGAAACAATGACTCAAGGTCAGGAAAATATACAGTGTTAACAAACATGGGATATTTTGGTCCTTCATACTCCATTCTTCACACACTTGCCAACATGATCCAATTTAAAGGTAAATGAGTCACATTATTTCCCATTACTTCTCTGTTTAAAATCCTATGATCAAAATAGGCTCCTTACCAGAGCCTAAAAATCTCTGGATTTTGCCAGCCTCTTCATCTCATTTTCACCTATCCTTTCACTGACTATTCTGTGTAAGCCATACTTGCTCTCTTCCCATTCCAGGCTCATTTCTGTCTTAAATCGTTTGCTTGGACTATTCCCTCTTCCTGGAAGGTTCCTATTCCAGATCTTCTGAAGGCTCTCTCCCTCTTTTTATTCAGACTATTGTCATCCTCCTCTGATGCTCCATGATCGTTCCATAAAAAGAAACCATATTTCCACCCCAGGCTCTTTATCATATTCCCTATTTTATACCTTCACAGCTCTTTATCATATTCCCTATTTTATACCTTCACAGTTACTATCTAAAATTTAATTAATTATCTCTTTCACCATTCTCTTGTACCTAGTACCTGGTATACAGCTGACCCTAAATAAATATTTATTGAATGATTAAATAAAAATCATTGAAGAATAATGAATAAAATAATTTACCTGTAAAAGACCAAATGTGAAGAAGCCATAAAGGGAATAAGACACGCTGACTATTCTGACTCTATTTATTCAGTTTGAGTGGTAATATGAATACAAAGAACAAGAGGCATTTGCAAGTTTAAATGTACAGAAAAGAAAAAATAGTAAGTATAGCCATAATGGCACCATTAAATGAGTGTATTTTGGTAACTAATCATGTTTGGTAAAGAATCATGTTTCAGAGGATATTTCTTTTCAGTCAGCTAATTTTTCATTGTCCATCTTCCCTTTTACTTATTTCTAACAAAACACAATTTGGAAAGGAACAATAGCTAACGAGTAATCTCACTATGGGTTTTATTTACATGTCAATGTAATCTCATAATTCTTATCATGTGCTTCACTTCAAAGAAAAGCAGCTACAGAAATATTTTCATGACAACTTCTTTCAAGAAAGGTTTCTGGATGTGAGGGTGATCTGGCTGTGACTTCTGTCACCCCACTGATCTCCAGGGCTGATTCAGCCAATCTGGCTGGCTCAGCGGGTGTCCCCTTCCTCCCTCACTGCTCTGAGCATGCACCTGGATAGAGGAGGATGTTCTCCTTCTAGAACCTCCAAACAAGCTCTCAAGAAAGACATTTCTTTCATTCAGAGATTTTAAAATGCACTGTCAGCTGGGTGTGGTGGTGCATGCCTGTAAACCCAGCACTTAGGAGGCTGGGGCAGGAAACTCCCTGTAAGTTCAAGGCCAGCCTGAACTAATACCAATACTCTGTCTCAAAAAACAAACAAACAAAAAACCCAAACAAACAAAATACACTGCCAATCTTTAAATTTTTAGGCCTTGGACAGTCTTCAGTAAGTCAAATTATTTGAAAGGTCCCACACATTTCGCGTACTATAAAATTAAGACTGAATAGTTCATACATGCTACTAGTCAATTACACCTACTTTTACTGCTTTACCACAACATCTCTGTGGTATGAAGCATGTGACTGACTTTATCATTACATGCATTTATCATTTAATAAAGACTGTCCATTTAAGCTGAAGTTCAAATTGGATAGGCAAGCAGGATAGGAAAGCAATATTTCCAAAACCTCAGGCAATTCAGCTCACTTATACATGGAAACTAACTTTTATTTTTTTTTGCTATTTCTTCTAATGTGCATGGTAAAATAAAGTGTATTACATGGCAGTTATCATGGGTGTTATCATTGGGTGTTTTGTATTGTTAGTAACCAATACCTTTAACTGTAAAAACAGGCAGGCTACCTAAGCAATGAAATTTTGTTCATGCCCAGTCTTATAAGATTTATCATATTTTTGGACTTTAAAAGTGAACCAGTACTTTAGACTATTACATTACTAGGCATGTGTGTGTTGAGGATGAACCCTAGGCCTCAAGCATGCTAGGCAAGAGCTCTACCACTGAGTTCCACCCTCAGCCATATTAGACTATCTTATCAATTTTTATCTAATGACTTGAGTCAATACTCTGACTCATTTAGCCACATGAAAATTCCTAAAATACAATAAGGAATGTAAAGAGGCAAAATTTATGTTTCAGAATTACAGAATACTATTCTGTTGATAAATATTACAGATGGCAAAAGTTTCATTCTACTTAGTACTCTTAAAAATTTTACTTCTCTCATTTTCTTTTGAATTGTCATAATGACAACTAAATCTGCTTACTGTCTAGCTCTAACACAAGGCACACAGGAAACAATCAACCTATCCTCAATTTCATACTTTCATACAACGTAAGCACCAGCCAACTGACTGTCATCAAGAAAATACTGTTAATGTTAGAAGAAATCTAACAAAGTGACCCAGGTTTAAATATTTTCACACATAAGCACTCTTCAATACATCTTAAAATTTTTACTATGACAAATTCAAGAGGACAAAAGATCATTTAATAAATACCCAGTTTTCACATCTAACAACTTGATCTGAATAAGCAGTAAATACTGTGAAATTATATTAAAATTAGTGTGATCCACAACTTATGAGTTATAGTAAATATTTCAAGAAGTTGCAGTAATGTCCTATGGAGAGGAAAATATTTAAATCAGCTTTTAAAAACAGAGAAGAAATTTAAACTCATGATTTCAAACAAAAATATGACTGATGTACCTTTGCTGAACTATCAAGCTCTTATTATCCTAAAATTACAATATCTCCATCTGTTAATCTGACAAGAACAAGCTGATAAATGAAATTAGAACAACAGTGTATTCTGGCAAAACTAGTGACTTCCTGACAACCTAGAAAAATATGTCCACAACAGATGGGTCACTTAGAAAATAAATACATCAATCTGTCAGAGTAATGTTCTAATTTTCTAAATTAAACTCAGTAGGAGCTCCACTTTCCAAGAGTCTGTAACATTAGGAAGGCCAAAGAAGAAAAACCTAGAGATGCACATAAACCTCAAGTGCCATATTGTTAGGTTTCCTGTTAAACATACTGAATTCAGGTAAAGTCCTTACCAGTTAACTTCTTCACAGGTTGGAGCCGAACACTGATAGACTGATGTGTGAGTAAGGGGGAGGATGGAAGAGAGCGAGACATGCCCTCCATAATCCGAATGTGCTGCATACCTTCACTCACTGGAAGTGGTGGAACAGCGTAGTCTGGCTCAAAAGCACAGTCGCTTTCTGTGGAGATGCCACCTGTTAAAAGAAGAGGAAGTCATAAAAGATGGTAAAGAAAAGATTCTTCCTTCCTTAGTAAAATATATATTTTAAGATGATTCAGAACGGTATACAGTGACATTGGTTTTCCATGTGAGGAAAACAAAGTGTTTTTCAACACATACATTTGTTTGTACACTACTGCATATTCAAATCCAGGTCTAGTACTAGGTAATGGAAGATGAGTAAAAGGTTCCTCTTCAAGGGGCTCAATGTCTCATGAGAAATGCAGTCATGTAATTACAGCACAACACTATTACTGTTTAGATCTGCAATGTCTGCCCAGAAGTCTCATGTGTTCAGAGCTGGGGGCTCTGAAATGTGATTTGATCATTGTAATTAATCCACTGATGAGTTCACAGCTATATCTACTGGTAGGAGGCAGGACGTGGTTGGAGGAAGTAGGTCACTGGAGGCATAACCTAGAAGGGTGTATTTTTGCCCCTCACCTAGCTCTTTCCATTTTCTCTCTGAATTCTGACTGCCATAAGCTGAGCAATTTTTCTCTGCCACGCCCTTACACCATATTTCTACCTTGGATCCAGGTGACTATGGACTGAAACTTCGGAAATTATGAGCCATAATAAATCTTTCTTCTTTTGAGTTGTGTGGTTAGGTGTTTCAGGGAAAGCTAATACAAACATAGTAAGTGTTAAAATGAAAGCAATGATCTTAATTGTTTTTCCTGATAGAAAATGAAAGAAGATGTTTACCTACTTAATTTAACAAAGTGCAATTGCTAGTAGGATCACTGTAACTCTATGCATTTCTTTGTCCCCTCCCTTATGAAGACACATTAAAATACAAGTGGGAGACTGGCATTATTATATGGTAAATCTGCTCTTTTAAAAAGGTCATTACAAGCTGTTGACTTCCACTCCTGGTAATGGCAGATTATGTACTTCAGCCCAACTTTTTCCTGAGAAAAACCAGAACTAGTCTATATATACATTTTAAAAAATCTTCCTGAGGCAATGGAGAATTAACAGTATGATGAAGAATTATAAGAAAAAGACTTAAGTCTGGCACTTGGAGCTACTACTTCCTTAGTGGCATTGGAGAGGCTAAGAAGCTATTGAGTTTACAGAGCTGGGAACAAAATATGAGAGTCTAGGTCTCATCAATAAAACTCCAACACTTTCATTGAAAGTGCAAAGAAATAAATACAAACGAAACCTAAACTAGTTCTCTGTCACCAGGAGTAAAGCTTAGTTCTAAAATATCTCCCACAAAATTAAATGAAGGCAATCCTGAATTGCTAGAGCCCAACAAAGCAAAAATAAGTCTTCTTGGAGGAGGACAGAATCATCAAATAACTTATAAAATTTATTATGTATGGTACCTGGCCCTTAAGTAACAACAACAGATATGATAACATGAGCAAAGTAAATTTAAAAAATCATTTAAATCAGAAATACAAACTATGGAACAAAACACAGACCTTAAAGTAGTACACTTAAAAAAAACCAAAAAAACAAACAAAAAAAAAGTAGTACACTTGATATGCTTAGAAAATAAACATTTCAAATTTTAACAATAAAAATTATGAAACTAAAATTTTAATACATGAATTTAAAGGCAGGTTATGCATAGAAAAGAGAATTGATAAACTTATAGATATATCAGAAGAAAGCATTACAATGATGTTTAGAGTACCAAAAGAACAGAAATGGATCTTACATATTACACCAGAAGAATGAACAATAAAACAAAAAATAAGTTAGATTTCATTGAAATTAAAAAGTTTTGTGCACCAAAAGATACTATGAAAAGAGTGAAAAGACAACTCTCATAATGGGAGAAAATACTTGCAAATCATATATCTGATGACGGTAAATCATCTATAATATGTGAAGAACTCAACAACAAAAACACAAAAAATTTAAAAATGGACACAGAATATGAATAGACATTTCTCCAAAGACATCATACAGTGGTATCTTGATTCACAAGTTCAATTCTTTCAACAATTCTGGTTGCAAACTAAGTTGGACAAGAACCAAATCAAATTCAATGGTTAAATTTAAATGCTGACCTTATGGGGAAATTCGATTTGGTTCTCACCCAGTTAGGTTTCTGACCAGAATCATGGAGAGAATTGAATTCATAAACCGAGGTACCACTTTAAATGGCCCATAAGCACATGAAAAGATGCTCATGTGCTTATATAAAGCAAATCCTTATATAAAGCAAATCAAAGACAAAATGAGATATCACTTTATACTCACTAATATATGTATAATTTTTTAAAAGATAAAAATGCTGATGAGAATATAGAGAAACTACAGCCCTCATACATTGGTGGTAGGAATAGAAGAAGGTGCCAGTCCTGTGTAAAACAGATTAGTGGTTCTTCAAAAAGTTGAACACAGAATTACCACATGATTCAACCCTTCTTTCTTTTCCTGGGCATGCATATACCCAAAGAAATGAAAAGGTTTTCAAGCAAAAACTAGAATTAAAATGTTCATAGCAGCATTATTTATAAGTCAAAAAGTAGAAGCAACCAAATAACTGAAAAATAGATAAATAAAATATAACATATCTATAAAATGGGATTTTTTTAGCCATAAAAACAATGAAAGCTTGTTTCATCAAGCTAAATACTTTAAAATCTTATAAACATAATGAATGCTAAGTAAAAAAAGACAGTCACCAAAGGCCACAGGTTGTATGATCCTATTTATATGAAATTTCAGAATAGATAAAGCCAGGAAGACAGAAAATAGACTAGAAGTTTACAGGGATTAGGATGAAGAGGGAGTAGGAATAGCTACCAAACAGCTACAGGGTTTTCCTTTGGGGTGATGTATTACATTAAAATGCACTAAGAGTCACTGAACTGTATACTTGGGGGAAGAGGGTCACTCTGTTTCTTTCATAATAGATTTCTTTTTGGTTTTTTTGATTTTTGTTTGTTTGTTTGTTTTCCGGTGCTGGGGATCGAACTCAGGCCCTTGTGCTTGCCAGGCAAGCACTCTAATCACTGAGCTAAATCCCCAGCCCTCATAATAGATTTCTTATCTTTAAACTTTCACGAATAAACTTGAGATTGAGTTACACAGAATCATAGTATTTTATAGATTTTTAAGCCAAGAAGCAAATCATTAGAGGAATTTCCTGAGGAATTCTTTTGAGAAAACTCAGCATTAGATTTTTAAAATCTAATATATGTAAAAGAATGAATTTGATTTAGTGAAGTACTACTTTTTACTTGCAATGTTCTACCATTAAAAATTAGCTGATAATTTTAGAATCTAGTAATACTCCTTAAGGAATCATATTGCAATTAGTCTAGTTTGGCTGTCCTAGTTTAGTTTCCTGTTAGAAACATTTTCTTCCATCTTCTCTGCCCTATAAATCATGCTTCAATTCACTGCTGCTACAAAAGAAAAAAACTAAGAATGTATGTTTCAAGTAAAGAAAAACACTGGTGTGCATTCACAGAATTTGACTATATTTTACTACCTCCTAAATAACTAGCAATCTCAAGAACAAATTTATGTCATGCTCATGAATCTGAAGATTGACTATGGATCAGCCTATTTAGGGTGGGACAGAGAGACTAGACTAGTTATTAAATTTATAGTGATATTCAAAACCACATCAATGTATTTTTTTTAATACTGGCCCCAGCCATTGAAGGGGCCAGTGAATACTTGGGCATGCTCTTCTCACAGTAGTTCAGAGGGGATCAAGAGGCCAGGTCAAATTAAAGAGCATATGTAAGACCTCTGCTCACCAACAATCCACTGGCTCAAGTAAATCAGAGAGCTGAGAATGGCATTAATGGGGAGGAAAAATAATACCTGGGCCTCATCTGTGACAGCTACTGTGAAGTTGCATAGAATGTGTATATAATTTTATAACACAAAGGAAGTAAAAACTTGGGAATTCAATTCATCAAACATGTAAGATAATGTTTACTTGTACCTGGGGGTAGTTGCTAGGAATTGCACCCATGACCTCAGACCTGCTAGGTAAGTGCGTTGCCCAGCCCCTAATCTTCATTTTCTACTGTTCTTTTTCTTACTACTTTTTCTGCTTTAATTAACCAAATTACAAGTTACTGAGATGATATGATGGATATATGGCAGAATAAAATAAACAGCTAATTTGTCAGAAAAAATACAGTTATACTGGTGATTAGATATTCAAATGCTGAATTTAAAAGTACAGTGATATCAAGTATATGGACTATTTTTAAATGTAAGAATAATTATAATTCAATTACAATTTCAGCATTCACTAAAAAGTCTTATAGTAAGTTTGAAGCCAGCCTGAACCACATGTGCAGAAAAGGAGAGAAGACGAATGAATTACTTTATTACTTTCTAATTTTTAAAGTTTCATATATAACCACAAATAAAATTTATAAATAACTTGCCCCTAAAGACAACAAGGCTTTGCCTTATTTATTCTAAATACTCCTTTAAGTCAGGCTTGCAAAATTCTCTGACTCTGTAACATTCTTACAGTTCATAAATCAGGCAATAAATATGCTGCGAGATTAACAATTAGCACAGAATCATACAGTCATTGGGTGTGATTGCACATGCCTGTAATCCCAGCATTCTGGGAGGCTGATGCATTGTTCAAGCCAGCTGGTCAACTTAGCAAGACCCTGTCTCAAAGAAAAATAATAAAAATAAACAACCATTAAATAGGGCTGGGGATGTAGCTCAAGGTGAATGCTCTGGGTTCAATTCCCAGTACTGGGGGTTGGGAAGATAAACAGTCAAACAATATAATTGCCCATGTAGAAAACTGCAAGGTATCTACAAAAAAACCTATTAGAAAAATAGGTGAGTCAGTCAAATTCACAGGTTACAAAATTATTGTACAGGTATCAAGTGTCTTTCTATAAACCACAATGCACACTTGGAAAATGAAAAAAATTTTAGAACCAGCACCATTAAAATAGTACCATGAAAAACACAAAATACTTAAGAATGAATCAGACAAAATACATATAATATGTTGAAAATTATAAAACACTGACAAGAGAAAGCAAAGATCTACATGGAGAGATAAACCATGTTCATGGATCCAAAGACTCCCATATCATTATATCAACTCTCCTCAAACTGAACTATTGATATAAAGCAAGTCCAATGAAAATCTAACCAGAAGTTTTTCTGGTAGAAATCAACACACTGATTCATAACTTACACGGAAAAACAAAAGCAATAAGATTAATCCATTTTTTATGAAAACAAAACTAGGGTACTCACAGTATCTAATTTCAAGACTTATAAAGTTATAGTAATCCAGATAATGTGGTACTAAAAAAAAAGAATGGATACAAAATCAATGGAAAAGGCTAGAGAGCCCAGAAAAAGATTCACACTACAATGGTTTGGATATGTTTTGCCCCACCAGAGGTTCACATACTAGAAGCTTGGTTCCCCAATAAATCAGTATTGAACAGTGACAGGACCTTTAAGAGGTAGGGCCTGATGGGAGGGGTGACTGGACCATGACAATTCTTGTGAAGGGATTAATGCTGATCTTGAAGAAATGGATTAGTTCCCATGAGCATGGATGGTTATAAAAAGCAGGACTAGTCCTTCTTCACTCTTGCCTCCTCAGTCTCTGTTCCACCTCTTGCACATGTGCTTGTATTACCACCACATGATGCCACCACAATATTATGATGCAACCAGGGGAGCCCAAGCCAGATTCTGTGTTATTCAAATTTTTTTAGCCATCAGAAAAAAATCAAGGACTCTTTGATTTGTCAGAGAAGTGAAACCGTAATGTAAAGTGCTGCCCTAAAGCAGCAGCATTTGCTTATGGGTTTCTGCTTTGGTTTCTGTTCTCCAAAGCAGAGAATCACTATTCACCAAAGCAGAAACCCATAAGCAGAAATCTCAGCAAGAAGTGGTATAGCTCAGGAGAATCTGAACTGTAACTCATATACTGGAGGCTCAGTGCAGACAAGCCTGAGATAAAAATGTCAAGGGGATTCAGTTTTGGAGATTTCCCACCATTTTTGTGAGTTTGACCTATAAAAGAGTTTTATGAGGTTCTCACAATAAATAGTGAAGAAAAATTCCCTTGTGGTTCTAGCAGAGGGAAGGGAAAACATATTCACTTTGAAATACATCAGAGCATGTTATTTTTCTTAACAAGGCCTGTCCTCAGGAGAAATAATTTTACCAGAGCCTAACCAATTGATAGAAGGGAAATATTCAACTCCAGCCTTCACCTGGCTGAGTGAAAGAAAATACTCATCTCCAGCCCTCTCTGGACATCCTGTCCCACCTAGGGGCCAAAAAAGAAGGAGGAAGGGGAACGAAGGGGAGAAGAAGGAGGAGGAAGAGGGAAAGGAGGAAGGAGAAGAAAGAGAAGGATGAAAAATAAGAGGAGGAGACAGAGAAAGAAGAGGAGGGAGAAGAAAGAGGAGGGGGAGGAGAAGAAAGAGGATGAGGAGGATATGGAAGAGGAGAAAAAAGAAGAGAAGAAAAGGAGAGAGAGAAAACGGAGGTGCCAGAAGAGAAGAAAGAGGAAGAGGAGGAGGACAAGGAGATGGAGGAGGAGGGAAAAGGAGGGGGAGAAGGAAGAGGGAAGGAGAAGAAGAAATGGAGGAAGAGGAAGAGAAAGAAGAAGAGGAGGGAGAGAAGGTGAAGGATAAATAGGAGAAGGAAGAAGGGGGAAGAGGAGAAACAATCTGAGAAGTATTGGTAAGTTCACAGGGAAGGGGCACAGCTTCACCAAAAGACTGAAAATGAATCAGAGGACAAAAGAATGCTTCCTTTTCCCCACACCTTAACACTACTTTATGAAAGGCCTATTTACCACTGTTTCTTTCAGTCAATATAGCACGTTCACCTCTCAAAATAAAAAGCACAAGGCAAAGGAAAAAGCAAAAGATACACTTTGAAGAGACAGAGCAAACATCAAAAACATACCTAATTATAACAGGGATGTTGAAAGTATCAGACCACGAGTATAAAACTATGATTAATATGCTAGGGACTTTAAGAGACGAAAGTACACAACATATAAGAAGAGATAAGTAATGTGAACAATGAAAACTCTAGGAGAGATTCTTAAAATATAGAGATTGAAAACACTATAATAGAAAATGCCCTTGACAGGCTCATTAGTAGATTGAATATTACTGAGGAAGAATCTCCAAGCTTAAGGCTTTATCAATAAAACACCCAAAATTGAAAAAAAAAGAAAAAAGAACTAGAAAAAGAACAGGATATCTAAGGACTGTGGGACCACTACAGAAGGTAAAAATATGCACATGGGAATAACAAAAGGAGAAGAAAAGAACAGAAGAAATGTTTGAAGCAATAATGACCAAGAACTTTCCTAAATTAATGTCAGGATAAATGTCAAAACAAACAACAACAAAATCCCTATGCCTCAGTATATAATATTCAACCTATGGAAAATCAAAGACAAAAAAATCACCAGGCATGGTGGCCCACGCTTGTAATCCCAGCAGTTGGGAGGCAGAGGCAGAAGGATTGCCATGAGTTCAAGGCCAGCTTGAGCTACAGAGTGAGCTCAAAGCCAGCCTGCACTACATAGTGAGACCCTGTCTCAAAAAACCAAAAAAAAAAAAAAAAAAAAAAAATTACACCTGACTTGTCCTCAGAAACAATAAAGGAGAGAAGAGAGTAGAATAAAAGGTTAAAATGTCGAGAGGAAAAAAAAAGAAAGCCACCAACCTGTACCCTGTGTAATTATTCTTCAAAAGTGAAAGAGAAATAAAGACTTTCTTAGATAACAAAGAAAAAAAAAGCAGGAAATTACTTTACCAATAAATCAGCATTGCAAGAAATGTTTAAAGCTCTTCAAAGAACAGAAAAATGATGTATGTCAGAAAGTTTGACCTACATAAAGAAAGGCAACATTGTAGAGAATATGTGAATGTAAAATACTTTTATTCTTCTTATTCTTTATTGATCTAAAACATAAACTTGCTCAAAATAATAATAGCAACTATATTTTTTATTATGTATGGTTGTGTGTATTTATGCTTCATATATGTGTATACACATACATGCTTGTATATGCTTCCTGTATAAGTTAAATGTAAATTCACCGAGAAAGAATTGGGCATGTTTTGTTACTATAAGATACTTATTTCTACTACCCATGAAGTGATAGTAGTCTCCCACTTATCCATGGTGGATATGTTATGGGACCCTCAACAGATGTTTAAAACACAGGCAGTACCAAACCTCATTTATAGTGTTTTTTCCTATACATACACTACATAGCTACAATAAATTTAATTTATAAATCAAACACAGTATGATAGTAACAATTATTATTAATAAATGACTATTATTTCTGTCAAAACATCTTATTGTACTATAGATTTTAGCAATCTCAATATATAATTATTTTCTTTCCCTAAATTGAGAACTTTCATCTTTTCACTTAAAGTACTTTACAGCTTCTGCCTGGCATATCTAAATTTCTAGCAAATACATTTTTGCACTTTGGGGCCATTACTAAATAAAAGCAGGGTACTTGAACACAAGCACTACAATACAGCAACAGTCATCTAAGTGACTAATGAGTGGGTGACACATACAGCATGGATATATTGGAAAAGGGGATGATTCACGTCCTGGGCAGGATGGATCCAATGGTGTAAAATTTCATCATGCTACCTAGAACGGTGTAAAATTTAAAACTTTTAAACTATTTATTTCTGGAAGTTTTCATTTACCATTTTTAAGCCATGGCTGATTGTAGGTACTAAAACCATGAAAAGCAAAACCATGGATTGGGTACTATTGTAGTATTATTCAAAAATGGACTTGGATTAGTTGTCAGTGTGTTTTGCAAACTCTAGGCAACCACTAAAAACATGACAAAGAAGTATACTGGTATACTAGAAAGAGAGAAAAGAGAATTAAAATGCTCAATTAAAAACACAAAAGGGGGGGCTGGGGATTTAGCTCAGTGATTAGAGTGCTTGCCTTGCAAGCACAAGGGCCTGAGTTCGATCCCCAGCACCACAAAAAAAACCCAAAAAAACAAAAAAAACACAAAAGGAAGAAAAAGGACAAAAATAGGCATGAAGAAAGGCAATAAAAAATAGTAATAAGTATGGCAGATATTATTCCATACCTCAATAATCATTTGAAACATCAATAGTCTAAACACACCAATTAAAAGAATCTAGCTAGTTGAGGTGATGTGTGCCTGTAGTGCCTAAAACTTCGGAGGCTGAGGTGGGTGGATAACTTGAACCCAAGAGTTCAAGTGGGCAACATAGTAAGTCTTCATCTCAAAAAAAGAAAAATAAGACTGAGATCGTGGGCGAACAAACAAAACCCAACTACATGTTATTTATAGGAAAGTCATATTAAATATAAAAACACATATAGATTAAAAGTTAAAAAAAAAGATGGAGCAAGATATGCTACACTAATACATGAATAAAAGGAAACTGGGAGTAGCTATATCACTTTGAAACACAGAGACTGAAAAGCAAGGGAAGAGATCATGGGCATTATATAAAGATGAAAGAGTCAATTTTCCAAGAAAACATAATAGGCTTTGATGTCTATGTACCTAACAACAGAGCACCCAACTACTACTGTACATGAGGCTTAGTGTACATGAGGCAGTACACAAGAAGTTCAAGGAGAAAACAGATGAATTCACTATTACACTTGCAGACTTCAATGCCTGTCTATCAAAAATGGACAGATACAGCAGGCAGAAAATCAGTACGCACACAGCTGAATTCAACTGCACCAGCAATCAACAGGATATCGTTGACATCTACAACTTACTTCACGTAATAACAAAATATGCATTCTTTTCAAGCTCACATGAAGCATTTACCACAACAGACCACAATTGGGCCATAAAATATACCTTTACAATTTAAAAGAAGAGAAATCATACAACGTATGCTCTCAGACCACAATGGAATTAAACTAGAAATCAGTAACAGAAAGATAGCTGGGAAAACCTTAAAATAGAGAACAAGTATCACATACTTAAATAACACATGGGTCAATGAAATCTCTGAAAAAATTTTAAGATAGTTTGAAGTAAGTGAAAATGAAAACACAAGTTTTCAAAATGTATGGGATGCAGCAAAAGCAGCGTTAAAATGAAAATGTTTTGCCTTGACTATTACGGAAAAAAAGATCTAAAAATTAATAATCTAAGTATCCACAGTAAAAAAAAAAAAAAAAACTAGGCGGAAAAACTAAATTAAACCCAAAGAAAACAGAGAAAAACTGAATAGAAATTAAAGCAGAAATCAATGAAATTGAAACTAGAAAAATCAACAAAAAGAAAGCCTGCTTCTTTGAAAAGAAAAAACAAAAAGATCAATAAAACTGATAAGCCTCTAGTTAGGCTAAGAGAGAAGACACAATTACTAAATCAGAAATGAGAAGGGAGAGTTACATATCTCATGGAAATTAAAAGGACGATAAAGGAATATTATGGATAATTCTCAGATCATAAATTTGATAATCTAGATGAAATGGACCAGTTTCTTGAAAGACATAATCTGTTAAACCTCTCACAAAAAGGAACAGAGAATCTAAATCGAGTCTACAACTATTAAAGAAATAAACAATAACCTTCTAAAACAAAAATCCCAAGACCAGATGGGTTTATTGGTGAGTTCTATGACGCTTGCATTATCCAAATACAAAACCTGGTAGACACTACAAGACAACTGTAGTAATATTTCTCATGAACAGACATATGCAAATACTCAAAAATTACTAGCAAATCACACCAGATGTGGTGGTGCATGCCTGGACTTCCAGAGCACTGGGAGGATGAGACAGGAGTATGCCAAGTTTGAGCCCAGACTGGGTGATTTAGCAAGTTAGTGAACTCTGTCTCAAAATACACAAACAAAAAAGGACCAGTGATAGGGCTCCATGGTAGAGCACTTGCCTAACATATTCAGGGCCCTGGGTTTAAACCCCTGCATAGACAGATAGAGAGACAGACAGATAAAGGGATGGAGATTCAGCTCATTGCAAACACCCTGGATACAATCCCATGTATTGCCAAAAATCAAAAAACAAAACAAAACAAAAAAACAGTATCAGTACAATCAAATCCAACAATGTATAAAAATAATTATACACCATGAGCAAATGGAATTTATCCCAGGTATTCCAGGCTGGCTCAATATTTTATGCTTTATTATTGCTTTTTTTTTTTTTTTTAAAGACAGGGTCTTGCTATGTAGTTCGAGCTGGCCTTAAACTCACAATGTAGCCCCAGAGTGGCCTTGAACTCAGGGTGATCCTCCTTCCTCAGCCTCCCAAGTACTGGGATTACAAGTATGCACCACAACACCTGGCTCCTCAACCTTTTAAAATAAATTATAATGTCACATTAGCAGGCAAAGAAGAAAAATTGACTTCTGGGAAGATGGTGGAGTGGTGAAAAGCAGAGAAAAAGCCTCTCTGAGATTTGTTGTCCAGACACTGGAATATAGCAATTCAGGGAAGAGAAGGAGGGAAGGACCCAGCAGAGATCTAGGGTAAGAGTTGAAGCCCACAGGGAAAGCAAAAGGAGAGACCGGAACAGAAGAAGGAGGTGACGGACTGAAGGTGCTTTCTCCCAGAGCTCTGGCTCACAGCCCCAGCTTGCAGCCCCTGCTCGTGGCCCCAGCTCTCAGTGCGGGTGGTACAGATTGAGCCGGCAGACACAAAGCAACTACTGGTGACCCCAGAAGCTTCCATGGAAAGACACACAAGCAGAGTGGAGCAGTGGACACAGCAGACTGCAGTGGCTGGTGAGTTATCTGAGCTATCTGGTTCCGGACATCCCCCAGGAGAGGGTGGCAATCAGCTGATCACAACCTTGGAAAGGGCCCAAACTCAGAACTCAAAAAAGCCGCCAGCGACATTTGATGCTGGGGCAAGGTGGGGTAAGGTGGAGCAGTTCAAACTCAAATCAGCAGGAGGGCAAGGAGCCAAGTTCAAACCGGTGAGGAACTGAGTCCAAGCCAGTGGGAGACACACAGTGTGTCTCCAGCTGAACAAATTGGGTTCCAATCCCATAGCCAGAGACCAGGCTGAACTTCAGTGGAATTGGTAAAGCCTTGCTATTGAACCCAGCTGGGAACACTCACTACCCTGCCATAAATCTACTGCTGGGATTAATCAACAAGAACCTGGGTTTGTCTACTCTGTCTAGCAGACATTTCTCTTTCTTTTTTCTTTTTTTTTTTAATATTTTTTTCCCTCTCCACTCTTCTTTTTTTTTTCTTGTTTTTATAGGAAAGTGAATTTTCAGTTTTTTGCTGTTATTATTTTGTTCTGTCCTTGTTTCTTCCTTCTCTCCTTCCCTCCTGTTTTCTTTACTAGTTCCCAAAAGTTTGTATGATTTCCCTGTTTTCCAACCTTGCTTCTCATCTCTTTCTCTAGTCTTTCCTCCTAATCTCTTTTGAATTTTCTCCCCAGAGGGTAAAATCACCGTACTGAGGACATACTTACTGTATACAAGTTTCTGGTTTATTTTGGATATTGTTATATAACCACAAATCTAGTTCATATGGTTAAAGGTAGCGTATCAATAATTACTACAGTTTGTCATTTTCTAGGCTGTGTTTGATGCTATTGTTGTTGCTGATTGTGCTACTTTAGCCAACGTGACAGAACTGTTCTAAACAGTTCTTCCTTACATGCCTAGACTGAGGTTGGCAGAGGATCATAAATAACATTATAGGCCACAGTCAAAGAACCAGGGGCTGGCCAAAAAAACAGCAACTTCTCAGCCCTAAGAAATTGAAGAGGTAAGATCTGGCAACAGATTCAAAACATAAAAACCAGCTACACCTGGAAGACATCTCTGAGGAAGTAGTCATTTCCAAAGGGTTCTTAAAACTAACAAAAAGCTACTTGTCATAGGCAATTCATAAGCATCAACCCAGGAATTAAACTAAAGAAGAAAAAATAGAAAATGAGAAGAAACACAAATAAGATGCAACCTCAGACCTCTAGCTCACCAAAAGCAAATCCAGAAGGTAATGAGGTGGAACAATCCGAAAGTTTCCCACCTAGGCTCTTGGAAGCAGTAACAATAGAAGTAACAAAACAGATGAATGGGGTTCTAGAAAACGTCAAAACGGAAATCATTTATAGAATGGAAGAAATGACTAGTGACTCTAGAGCAGATACAGATAAAAAAACAGAGGAGCTTGGGAAAACGATGGAAACTGTAAATGTCCAACAAAGGAAAGAAATGGAATCCATGAAATAAATCCAAACAGATAGACAGCAATGGATAGACAGCAATTTTTCATGGAACCATGAAAAATCAACAGCTGCTAGATGACACAAAGAAAAATGACATAAGATTGACTGGAATCAATGAAAAAGCAGGTGACAGCACAAATGACATAAAAAATCTGTTCATAGAAGTAATGGCAGAAAACTTCCCAACTATGGAAAAAGAACTAAACAGATAAGTGAGGCATACAGAACTCCAATTAGCCATGATCAACAAAAATCTACCCTAAGGCATATAATACTCAAGATTCCAGAAATTTAACACAAGAACAAAATTTTGAAAGCTGTTAGAGAAAAGAAACAAATAACCTATGAAGGAAAGCCCATCAGAATAACAGCAGACTTCTCAACACAAACCCTCAAGGAAAGGAGAGCTTGGAGTAAAGTATTTCAAGCCCTAAAAGAAAACAACTTTCAACCCCGGGTGATGTACCCTGCAAAACTATCTTTCAAAACTGATGGAGAAGAAAGAAATTCCATGACAAAGAACACCTGAAGAGATTCATGACCACCAAACCAGCACTCCAAAATATTCTGAAGGATATTTTAGAAAGAGTAAATGAGGACTACAACTCCAGGAATCACAACAGAATGAATCCTTCGGGCAAGGCAAGTAATTAAACAGACTGGAAAAATAGGGAGCCAATAACAGGTAAATAACATGACAAGAATAAGTCAACATATTAACCATCAATGTAACCGGTCTCAACTCACCAATCAAAAGAAGTGGACTGGCAGAATGGATCAAGAAGCAAAAACCAACAATATGCTACATATAAGAAACACATTTAATTTAAAAAGAAATTCATAGACTGGAAGTCAAAGGATGGAAAACAATACTTCATGCAACAGGAACCTGGAAAAAAAAGCAGGGGTAGCTATTCTATTTGCAGACAGAGTGGATTTCAAGCCAAGACTGATTAAGAGAGACAAAGAAAGTCACTACATCCTCATAAGGGGAACAATCCGAGCAGAGATGATAGCCATTACTATATGTGCACCAATCACCCGAGCGCCTGACTATATACAACAAATACTAACGGACATGAAAAACCAAATAAGCACTAAAATGAATGTAATGGGGGACTTCAATACCCCACTGTCACAAATAGACAGACAAAACTAGACAAAAAGTCAACAGGGAAGTATCAGAACTAAACCAAACTTTTGAACAAATGGACTTAGTAGATGTGTCCAGAGTATTCCACCCCACAATGTCAGAATACGCATTCTTCTCTGCTGTACATGGAACTTTCTCCAAAATAGACCACATACTAGCTCACAGACCATGCTTAAGTAGATGGAAAGGAATCGAAATTATCCCATGCATACTATCAGATTGTGCATTGAAACTGGAAATAAACAGCAAAATGAACCACAAAAACTTCATGAACACGTGGAAATTAAATAGCACTCTCCTGAACAATCAGTGGGTCACAGATGAAACAAAAGAAGAAATCAGACAGTTTCCGCATTGAACGATAATGCCAGTACAACTGACTGAAATTTATGGGAGACAATGAAAGCAGTCCTATGAGGGAAATTTACAGCACTGAACTCCCACATCAGAAAAACAGAGCGAGCTCAAATAAACAATCTAATGTTGAACCTCAAACTTCTAGAAAAGGAAGAGCAAGCCAAACCCAAAGCTCATCAAGGGAGAAGATTATAAAGATCAGAGCTCAAAGTAACGCAATTGAAACTAAGAAAACAATACAAAGAATCAATGAATCAAAGAGTTGGTTCTTTGAAAAATTAAAAAATATTGACAAACCCTTAGCCAACCTTATTTAAAAAAAGAAAACACTCAAATCCATGCAATTAGGAATGAAAAGGGTGAAATCAAAACAGATCCTGCAGAAATCCCAAAGGTCATAATACCTACTTGGAGAACCTGTATTCTAGTAAAATCGAAAACACAGAAGAAATAGACAAATTCTTAGATACATATGAATTACCAAAACTGGATCAAGAAGATATAAAAACTCTAAATAACCCAACATCAGCCACTGACATTGAAGAATTAAAAACCTACCAACAAAGAAAAGCCCAGGTCCTGATGAATTCACTGCTAAATTCTACAAGAAATTTAGAGAAGATTTAATGCCACTACTCCTCAAACTCTTTAACAAAATTGAAAGAGAAGCAATACTCCCAAATCTATTCCTGGAAGCAAGCATTACCCTGATAACAAAACCAGAGAATGAAACCAATGAAAAAAGAGAACTAGAGGCCAATCTCATTAATGAACACAGATGCAAATATCCTCAATAACATACTGGCAAACAGAATGCAACAAATCATCAAGAAGATTACACACTATGACCAAGTAGGATTCATCCCAGGGATGCAGGGATGGCTTGACATACACAAATCAATTAATGTGATGCACCTTATTAACAGAGCAAAGGACAAAAACCATATGATCATCTCAATAGATGCAGAAAAAGTATTTGACAAAATCCAACTCCCATTCGTGATAAAAACCCTGCAGAAAATTGAACAGTTGGTCTTTATCTCAATCTGATAAAAACCATCTATGACAATCCAACAACCAACAGCATACTAAATGGTCAAACACTGAAAGCTTTCACTCTAACATCTGCAACAAGACAAAGATGTCCAGTCTCACCACTCTTATTCAATACAGTTCTGGAAACATTAGCCAGAGCAATTAGACAAGAGAAAGAAATAAAAGGAATAAGGATAGAAAAAGAAGATGTTAAATTATCACTATTTGCAGATGACATGATACTCTACATAGAAGATCCCAAAAACTCCACCAAAAGACTTCTAGATTTAATAACCAAATTTAGCAGCACAGCTGGATACAAAGTCAACACTCAGAAATCAATAGGATTCCTGTACACAAACAACAGACTCACTGAGAGAGAAATTAGGGAAACACCTTTCACAATAGCATCCAAAAAAATGAAGTACCTAGGAATCAATCTAACAAAGGAAGTAAAAGATCTATACATCGAAAACTACAGTACTTTGAAAAAGGAGATTGAAGAAGATATCAGAAAATGGAAAGATATTCCTTGCTCCTGGGTATGAAGAACCAATATAGGGAAAATAGCCATACTCCTAAAACTATTATACAGATTTAATGCAACCCCAATTAAAATACCAATAAGCATACCTCACAGAATTAGAGAAAACAATCCTAAATTTCATTTGGAACCAAAAGAAACCTAGAATAGCAAAAGCAATTCTGGGCAACAAAAGCAAAGCTGGGGCCATCACAGTACCTGACCTGAAAATATATTATAAAGCTACTGTGATAAAAACAGCATGGTACTGGCCAAAAAACAGACCCCAGGACCAATGGAATAGATAAGAGGATGCAGAAACATGTTCAAACACTCTGAGTCACTTTATCTTTGACAAAGGGGCCAAATAAGCTCACTGGGAGAAAGATAGCCTCTTCAATAAACGTTGCTGGAAAAACTGGCTCTCCACATGTCCAAGATTAAAAGTAGACCCATATCTTTCCCCATGCACTAAGTTAAAATCAAAGCAGATCAAAGACCTATTAAAACAGAAACACTAAATCTGCTGAAAGACAGAATAGGTAGGACTCTTGAAGACATAGGTGTAGGCAAAGGCTTTATAAACAAACCCCCAAATTCCTAGGAAATCCCACAAAGAATCAACTGGGAGCTAATCTTATTAAAAAGCTTTTGTACAGCAAAAGAAACCACCAACAGAGTAAAGAGACAACCCACAGAGTGGGAAAAAACTTTTGCCACCTATTCCTCCGACAAAGGACTAACATCTCGAATATACAAAGAACTCAAAAAAAGTAGACCCCCTAAATTTAAAGACCCAATCCAAAGTGGGCAGCTGAAATGATAGACACTTTTCAGAAGAAGAAACAGAAACAGCAAATAAACATATGAAAAAACGTTCAACATCACTGGTCATTCGAGAGATGCAAATTAAAACAACTCTGAGATTCCATCTTACTCCAAGGCTATTGTCAACAAATCAGCCAATAAGAAATGCTGGAGGGGCTGTGGAGAAAAAGGAACCCTTCTCCACTGTTGGTGGGAATGTAGACTGCAGCAACTACTACGGAAATCAGTGTGGAGATTCCTCAGGGAACTAGGACTAGAGGTTCCATTGACCCAGCTATTTCCCTTCTTGGTATCTTCCCCTCAAAATTAAAAGCATCATACCACAGTGACACATGCACACCCATATTTATAGCAGCACAGTTTGTAATAGCTAAATCTTGGAAGCAGCCCAAATGCCATCAGCCAAGGAATGGATAAAGAAAATGTGGGTTTTTTTATACAATGGAGTACTACTGTGCCATAAAGAACAATAATCTTGAGACATTTCTAGGTAAATGGATGCATCTTGAGACCATACTTTTTTTTTTTTTTTTTTTGTGGTGTTGGGGATCGAACTCAGGGCCTCTGCTTGCAAGGCAAGCACTCTAACCACTTAGGTAAAACCCCAGCCCCACTGAGACCATACTCTTAAGTGAAATAAATTGAACACACACATTTAAGTACTGCATTGTTTCTCTGGTGAGAGAAACAGAAAGTGTAAGTAAAGACTAAAACGTATTATATTGGAAGAGGGAAGAAAGTGTTCAAATGGGAAAGGGAACAAGAGAGATGGAGGGGGAAAGGAACAGAGGGACAAAAGAAATAAGAAATAGAAGGAATAAATAGAAACAAAGTTTCCGTAAATAAGGAGGGAGGAGGGGCTGAAGAGAGAGAGGGGAATGGGAAAAAAAGAAGCAACAAGATATATCACGTACAAGTTCAAATCCCCTATGATGAATGTTATCATTATGTACATCTAAAATGTACCATTAAAATATAATTTTAAAAAAAGAGGGCTAGAAATGTTAAAAAAAAAAAAAGAAAAATCACATGATCATATCCACATGAACAGATGCAGAAAAAGCATTTGTCAAAATCTAAATCCAAAAAAAAAAAAAAAAATCTAAAGCCATACAAAGACTTACAAAAGAAACATAAGCAAGCATTTGGGGAAGGAGCAGAGAACTTAAATTCCACTGAAGTGCTGTGAAGTTACCATTTTAGCTCTTAGGTACAGATTCTAAGACAGCCCAAAACTCAGAATTATCCACCAGGTAAAGTGAGAAAAATCGCCAAGAGAATCCCTCCCTTTCTGGTCTGAGGAACAAGGACAGGCTCTGTCTTACTCAGTTTTCTGTTACTGTGACAAAATATCTGAGACAACGTAGTAACAGAAGAGGTTTGTTCTGGCTCACAGTTTCTGAGGTTTCAGTCCACAGTCTCTTGGCCCTGTTGTCTTGGGCCTGTAGTTGGCACAGTATGTCATGGCATGAGGGCACAGTCAAAAAGACCTGTAAGCTGCATGGTGGGCAGGAAGCAGTGAGCTAGAGTAAGAGGCCAAGGTCCCAATATCCACTTCAATGGCATGCTCCCAGTGAGTTAACTTTCTTCCACTAGGCCCCAAATTTCAAAGCTTCCATTTCACAACAGCATTACAGGCTGGGGACCAAGCCTTCAACACATGGGCTTCTGGGGAACATCGAGATTCAAACTATAGTGGGCCCTTTTAAGTCTGAGAGACTGAGGAAAATCTCTCCTTCCTTTCACCCCCATTCTTCACTTCTCTTCTGTCCTATCTCTGAGCAATTCCATGGTGGTAGCAGCACACAGATGGTAGTGGTGCTATGCAAGCACCTAGAGTTTCTTTCTCTGACGGCAGGAGATGCAGCCTTAGGAAGGAGCACATCCTTCTTATTGCCCCCCCCCCCGGTCTGTCTTCTCATCACTTTGAGTGAATGAACGCACAGTTGTAGGAAATGAATAGCAGAGTGAGAAAACTAAAGCCACTGTTTAGTAAGTCTTGGGGACCTGGAAAGTGTTGGTGAGATTCTGGTGAAGAGGGAGACCAAGAAAACAAACCTAGAGCTCCATGGTAGAGCACTTGCCTAGCAAGCACAAGGCTATGAATTCGATCCCTAGCATCCAAAAACAAAACAAAAAACAGAAAAAGTTTGCCATTTAAAAGAAAACAATCCTGTAGTACTGGGTTTGAACTACTGGGCTCACCTCTGAGATATACATGTACAGATCTGACCCTGAACAACATACCACAAGCTTTGACAACAGAGCTACAAGGTATGCCACCACTCTGGTCCTATATAGGTCACACTTGTGGGACTTAACCCAAATAGTGCTGCAAAGGCTTACGAAACTGAACAGACATTTGACCACAGGCTCCATAATGGAAGGTAAGAATCTGTATCCTGAACATAATGTGGTTAATTGGCCACTAACACGCACAAAAATCAACATTCTCCTTAGAATTTAAATAAAACAAGATTTTATAATGCAGTATTCAAAATGTTATTAAAATGTGTAGGATTCTAAAATTACTCAGCACATGAAAAAACAAGAAAATCTTATCTTTAAAGGGAAACATCAATAAACAGATGTCAACGCAGAGATAACACATATGCTGGAATTAAAAACAGACCTTAAGGCTACTATCATAATAATGCCTACAAAGCAAAGGTAAATATTCTTGAAATGAATGTAAAGATAGAGAGTCTCAAAATCTTGTGCATATTTTACATTTGAAGCACATCACCCTTCCTACTGGGCCAATTTCAAATGCTGTATGTGGCCAGATGACTACATATTACACCATGAAAATTCTAGACCTACATCTAGAATCAAATCTAATTAGTCTCGAGAGAGTTAGATGAAAAGTATGATCCAAAAAAGAAATTAAAACAAAAAGAGAAAAGAAAAAAAAGGACAATCCAACCAAAAGCTAAAAATAACCAAAGGTGACAATTTTTATCACACCCTCATTCAACTCACCTATGAAACCTATGCAAAAGACAGAAAAATCTTAGAGAATGATAGTGAGTTTTATAACTTATTCAGGTGGCTATTCCCATTGCTGCTACTGTTTTTAGATGTGGTTTTGTTGCTGAAGCAAATGAACATAGCCTTGGCACTTAGTCTGCAGCTTGCAGCTCTTGACCTGGGATGAGACCATAAGAAGCTGTAAGTATTCAACTATTAGGGCCAGCTATACATTTTCACTGTCCTATTCCTATCAATTCTCTGGTTCTAAGTCATTATCTAACCCATAAGGATTTTCTGTGCCTTTCCATTTTACAGAGCCTTATGCTGGTCTACTACACTGATACTGTGCTGATTAGACTTAGTGAATAGGAAGCGGCAACTAATTTAGATATCTCAGTAAGGTGCTTATTGTAAAACTAGGTGAATCTCAGGGCAGACCTTTAGGATTGGGAGAAAAAAAAAAAAACAACCAGCCTCTGTAAATAGGTATTATCCTCTTTTGAAAAACAGCTTTTGGCTTACCCACATGGTCTTAAAATGAAAAGCCTAACCATGTGGCATCATGTTACCATGTGACCTGGGCAGCCCACCATGAACTAAGTACTGTTGGACCAACAAAGCAATACAGTTGGACTTACAATGCATCACTTCATCACTAAATGGAAGCAGTACACATGAGATCAGGCTTTAGCAGGCCCTGAATCATAAGTAATTTGCACAAATGACTTAGACGCTTATGGTTATTACTTCTGCTATGCTGCTGTTTTTTCTCTTAATTTGGATGTGATGGGGGAAAATGGTCTTGGTTAAATGATGGTTCAATATGACATGTAGATGACAACACCACTATCACCTCACTATAGGGTTGTTCTGAAGGGCAGTGATTGATGAAGACAAACAACCCAGTGACCAAAATTCGGTTATTTTCTCTGTGAGGAGAAATGACAGAGATATTGTTGAACACCAACTCATGGACAGTGTTTAATGGTTTGACTAAATATTCAGGACTTGGAAGAAACAATTAGAAAAGTAACAACAAAGACATCTGGGGATGAGGAATGTATATAGACCACTTTGAAAGAGCACAAAATACGAAATAATCTATGCCCCATGTGAATGCCTGCCAAAGAGCAAACTCTGCAGGGAAGGGGGTGCTTAACTGGGAGACTTACAGTGTTTCTATTTCCAGTCACTCTATTTTTGCCCAATGACTTACTAACAGTGACATGAAGTTTATACATGGGGTCAGCAATATGGATTTCCATTCTACAATACTGTACTAATCTGACTACATCATAGCTGAGTGTCCAATCTGCCTGTAAGTACGCACATGCACTGGGGAGCAGCTATGTACACAGCCAGTTACCTCTCTGTTCTTTTCTAGCCCTTGGCAATTTCTTCTAATAAATGAACTGCAAATTTAAAGTAAATTTGGATACTTTAGTTATCTAATATACCAACATTCACAGTGTGGAGTTTTTCAAGTTGTCTTAGTCTGCCCCCTTGTGGGAACCAAAGTTTCACTCTTTTCCTAGAAATAAAACATTAAATCCAAACTATTCCTCAAATAAGGGGAGGGGTAAATAATAAATAAATAAATAAATCTCCATCCTATTCTATAATAATTTTACCCCAGGCTCTTCCCTAGCCTTTGTTATCTAATTGCTTATGATCTTGCATTAAGATTTACAAAGTTTTATTCAAAAAGGATATTATGATTATCTCTTACTAGAAAAATTCAGATAATATTTTAACTTTCTATATGTTTGACATGCCTTTTCCAGCCTTATTAGTTGCATACTTTTATTGCTTTTCTTTTGAAATATAGACAAGCAAGGAGAGACTTTCACAAGGCTTCTGGAGTTAGGCCAACTGTCATAATACTAAGTAGGATTTTAGCATGTTCTGTCACAAAGACTACTGGGGGCTGCATATTTCAAAAGCATAAGATGGTTCTAAATAATGATGAATCACTTTGTAAGTTTAAACACTTGCAGATGAGGAAATGGTGGAATAACTAATGTTACACCATTATATAGATATTAAGAAATTAAGAGCTTCAGCATATTCTTGGAGGAATGGCCATGTTATACTGTTCATTGAGAGAGACTAGGAAAAAAAAACTGCATTTCATCTTCAAACTAAGCCAGGAGCACTGCCACATACCTGTAACCCCAGCCCTCTTGGAAGCTGAGGCAAAAGAATGGCAAGTTTGAGCCACCTTGGGGAAACTCAGACACTCAGTGAGACCCCATCTCAAAGAAAAAAATTAAAAACCAGAAAAGGCTGAGTATGTAACACAGAATAAAGGCCCTGGGTAAAATTCTCAGTACCAAAAATAAATGAATAAATAAATCCTCAAACTAATTTATATGTGCATATACATTCTTGCATATGCCAGTATGAGCTCAGAGAAAAATATGGAATACAGTCTGAATATAGGTGATATTACTTACTTTAGTGAAGTGAGAGAAGAATAGTTTGATAAAATGTAATTTTAAAAATTCAATCAGCTTATAGCCAACATAAAAAAAATACAACATACACACATACAACACATACAAATACATTCTGATGTGTCATAACAACCCAAAATATAATAAGGAATTCTTATGTAGGGGGTCTATTTCAAGTATAACTTTATGAAAAGAGTGTCATAATAAAAGTATCAGAAAAGAAGGTTAAATTTCAGGAAAAATATAGGACTAGAAATAAAGACATTTTGGAAGGGACTTATCATGTAAGTTCAAATCTTCCAAGTATTATCTAACCAACGACAAATTTGTATTTTAAATACCAGAGGGCTGGGGATTTAGCTCAGTGGTTAGAGTGCTTTCCTCACAAGCACAAGGCCCTGAGTTCAATCCCCAGTACCAAATAAATAAATAAATAACTACCAGAATGACAGGTTCTAAATACACACTAACAACAGTATGAATTTTAAAATCTCAGTGTGGGTTAATATAAAGTTCAAAGTGTTTTCCTATTTAAAATAATGCTGATTTTACACTATTATTCTGTGAATTAAATGATTACGTGAAGGGACCTACTCCATAATGTGGTACATATATATTACTAAATGTCAAATTCATTTTTTCTATTTCTAAAGCAATTTACATTGAACCCTAAATGATTTTTTTAATCTGAATAGTAAACTACTAAAACAACTAAACAATCCTATACATTAGTGATGCTATTATATCTATTCTAACATGAAGAAAAAATGATGCACTGAATATTAACATAATTTTTCTCATCACTCTATGTAATTAACCACAGCTGGCTCAATAAAGAAACCTTTGTTATTTTCCAGACTGAGGAATAATTTGTATGTGTTTCAAGAATATAACATTTCGTATCTACTAAATATTTTACAAACTTGCAAGAGAATTGGAACACAATATATTTGACAACTGAATCGTATACTATTACTACAAACACATTAGCATGTGTTAAACCAAGTGGGCTGCAAATCACAAGACTTGTGCAAAGCCAAACACCACCCACATTTTCCCAATTTTTCCGATATGAGCTGTTTCATGGGTGTTATTACATTCATATATCAGATCCTAATATCTGCATTATGGTGTTTTTGCAAAAATGAATCAGAATTAGGTTTCAACCCTATCACACTGGCTCATATACACATTTAATATCCAGAACAATAGCTCATAAAACATGTTTAAGTAAATGTAAGGGAACTGAAATTATCCCATGCACACTATCAGACCATAGTGCAATGAAATTGGAACTCAATGGTAACAGAAACCAAAAAATGCACATAAACACATGGAAACTAAATAATGTCCTCCTGAACAGCGGCTAGGTCACAGAAGAAATTAAAGAACAAATTAAGCAATTTATACAGTTAAATGATAATATCATATACCACAACCTATGGGATACAGTGAAAGCAGTGCTTCAAGGGAAATTCACTGCATTGAACTCCCACATCAAGAAAACAGAACAAGCTCAAATAAATAACTTAATGTTGAACCTCAAACATCTAGAAAAAGAAGAACAAATCAAACTCAAAGCTTGCACAAGAGAGGAAATTACAAAGATCAGGAGCTGAAATTAATGCAATTGAGACAAAGAATACAAAGAATCAATGAATCAAAGAGTTGGTTCTTTGAAAGATGTTATGGTTTGTGTCTAGATGTCCCCCCAAAGCCTCATGTGGTAAGAGATAGCTGGATCTAGAGTGTGTGATTACTAAATTAATCCACTGATCGGTTTGGTATGGTTCTGCTGGAATCAATGATGTGACACTAAAATTAAGGGTATTAGGATTAAGGGCGGGAGTACTGCCCACCCTAAAGACAGGTAGCCTGGATAAGATGTAAGATACAGGAAGAAGCTGGTTAGCAGTTTGCTTGCATCCCTTGCTTACTTTGCTGCCTTCTGCCTGTCTGCCATGCCACCCTGCCTTGGACCCAGCTGACTGTGGACTGAAACCTCTACAAACTGTGAGCCAAATAAACCTTTTCTCCCCTAACTTTGGGTGTTAGGTATTTTGTCCCAGCAACGAGAGAAAACCTAACTAACACAAAAGAGTAAATAAAACAGACAAACTCCTAGCCACTCTTATCAAAAAAAAGGAAAGAAAAGACACAAATCCATACAATAAAAAATGAAAGGGGTGAAGTGATAACCGACCCCTATGGAAATCCAAAGGATCATCAGCACCTACTTCAAGAACCTCTACTCAAACAAGATGGAAAACAGTGAAGAAATGGACAGATTCTTAGAAACATATGAACTACCAAAACTGAATCAAGAAGATACAAGAATACTAAATAACCCAATATCAGCCACTGAAATTGAAGCAGTAATTAAAAACCTACCTACAAAGAAAAGCCCAGGTCCTGATGGTTTCACAGCTGAATTCTACAAGAAATTCAAAGATGCTCTAATACCACTACTCCTCAAACTCTTCAATGAAATTGAAAGGGAAGCAGTACTTCCAAAATCATTCCTGGAAGCAAGCATTACCCTGATACTAAAACCAGAAAAGGATCCAACCAAAAATGAGAACTACAGACCAATTTCCCTAATGAACATAGATGAAAAAATTCTCAACAAGATACTGGCAAACAGAATGCAATGGATTATCAAGAAGAGTATACACTACGACTAAGTAGGATTCATCCCAGGGATGTAAAGATGGTTCGACATATGCAAATCAATACATGTAATACGCCATACCAACAGAGTCAAAGACAAAAATCACATGGTCATCTCAATAGATGCACAAAAGGCATTTGACAATATCCAACACCCATTCATGATAAAAACTCTGCAGAAATTAGGAACTGACGGTCTATATCTCAACCTTATAAAAGCCATCTATAACAATCCAACGGCCAATATCACACTAAACGGTCAGAACCTGGACGCTTTCATTCTAAAATCTGGAACAAGAGAAGGATGTCCCCTATCACCACTACTATTCAATATAGTTCTAGAAACATTAGCCAGAGCAATTAGGCAAGAGAAAGAAATAAAAGGAATAAAGATAGGAAAGGAAGAAGTTAAACTATCACTATTCGCAGATGACATGATACTCTACACAGAAGACCCCAAAAATTCCACCAAAAGACTTCTAGATTTAATAACTAAATTCAGTTGTGTAGCTGGATACAAAGTTAACACCCAAAAGTCAATAGCATTCCTATATACAAATAACAAACTCACTGAGAAAGAAGTAACAGAAGATATTCCTTTCACAATTGCATCCAAAAAAATGAAATACTTAGGAATCTATCTAACAAAGCAAGTAAAAGATCTTTACATTGAAAACTACAGTACTCTAAAAAAGGAAATTGAAAGGGATATCAGAAAATGGAAAGATATACCACGTTCTTGGGTAGGAAGAACCAACATAGTGAAAATGGCCATACTTCCTAAATTACTATACAGATTTAATGCAATTCCAATCAAAATACCATTAACATACTTCACAGAAGTAGAAAAAACAATCATGAAATTTATCTGGAACCAGAAGACACAACGAATAGTGAGAACAATCCTGGGCACCCGGGGCAAGGCAGGGGCATCACAATCCCTGACCTGAAATTATACTCTAAAGCTACTGTGATAAAAATGGCATGGTACTGGCACAAAGACAGACCTTCTAGACCAATGGAACAGGCTAGAAGATGCAGAAACAACTCCAAATACACTTAAATACCTCATCTTCGACAAAGGAGCCAAACACCCTCACTGGAAGGAAGATGGCCTCTTTAACAAATGGTGCTGGAAAAATTGGCTGGCCACATGCAGACAACTAAAACTAGATACATGTCTGTCACCATGTACTAAACCAAAATTGAAGTGGGTCAAAGATCTAAACATTAAAACAGAAACACTAAATCTACTGGAGAATAGAATAGGAAGAACTCTTGAAGATACAGGGGTAAGAAAAAAATTTATGAACAGAACCCAGACTGCATGGGAAATAATACAAAGAATCAGTGCTTGGGACCTCATCCTACTAAAAGGCTTTTGCACAGCAAAAGAAATCACATAATAGAGCAGGACAAAAATCCAGACTGGGAAAAAAATCTTTGCCAGCTGCCCTTCAGACAAGGGTCTAACATCTAGAATATATAAAGAACTCAAAAAAATCAACCCCCCCAAATTTAAAGACCCAGTCCAAAAATGGACATCTGAAATGAATAAACACTTCTCAGATAAAGAAATAAAAATGGCAAATAAACACATGAAGAAATGTGCAATATCACTGGTCATTCAAGAGATGCAAATCAAAACATTGCTAAGATTCCATCTCACTCCAGAAAGAACAGCTATTATCAAGAAATCAGCCAACAACAAGTGCTGGCGGGGCTTCGGGGAAAAAGGTACCCTTCTCCACTGTTGGTGGGAATGTAGACTAGTCCAACTACTATGGAAATCAGTATGGAGACTCCTCAAAAAACTAAATCTAGAGGTTCCATTTGATCCAGCTATTCCCCTGCTTGGCATCTTCCCAGAAGAATTGAAAACCTCATACCACAGAGACATATGCACAACTATGTTCATAGCAAAACAATTTGTCATAGCTAAGTCTTGGAAACAACCCAAATGCCCAACAACTATGGAATGGCTAAAGAAGATGTGGTTTTTCTACATAATGGAGTACTACTCTGCCATAAAAAAGGATAAACTAGAGTCACTTGTAGATAAATGGATGCACCTTGAGAACATAATTTTAAGTGAAATAAATCAGTCACTTAAGAGTACACGTCAAACTGTTTCTCTGATATAAGAAACCAGAAATGTACATAAAGACAAAGGCATAATAGATATTAGGTAAAAGAAAGATAATATTCAAAAGAGAGGAGAACTAGAAGGGGAAAAGAAGGAAGGGAAAAGGGAAATAAAGGGAAAAGGGAAAAAATGGAAAAATGTAAATAAACTTGCTGTAAATAAGGAAAAGGGGGAATGGAAGGGAGGGGTGGGGAAGGGGATGGGGGACCAAGATACATCATGTATAGGTACCAAATAACCATGATAAATGGGATCATTAATGTATACAATGTACCAATACATGTTCTTGGTAAAAAATAAAAATAAAAAATAGTATCTAGAACAAAATTAATTCAGTTTACATATATATGACCTGTAGTGAAAAAAACACTTAATGCATAAAATTGAGCCAATATAACAACAAAAAATTCTGATGAAGTAACTCAAGATTTCTGAAATAAGGATCCAAAATGCCTACAATTCTAGAGCTCCTTTCATCATATTTAATATACTAAATGCAAGGCAGTAGCACTATGCTAGATAAAAAGAATCAACTGTTCATGAACTAGATTACTAGGAAAAACAGAGATCCGAAAGACAGAATATAGTAAAAAATATAATCCATTTATATACAATATGCTATTGGAAAGTAGAAAATAACCACCTAACTTTAGAAGCCCATACTGGGGTTAAGCTGGCACCACCTATTTTACAGTCATATTACAAAAGCCTCAGTCATAAAACAACAGATGATTGATGGTTCTGACAAACTGCTTATATTCAACAAATTTCGGCACTACTTTATTTTTTGTTTCAAAAGTAACAGAAGTGAATACTAACTCAACCAATATTTGGCACAGCCACATACTTCCTCAGCACACCAAGTGCAAGACATTCATTCGTTTTTTTGTTTAACAAATACTGATAGCTTTTTACAACATGCCTGTGTCTTAGGACTACAGTGTCCTAGGAAATTCCTGCTCACACAAAACCTTATTCCTAGGAGGTGGGATGACATTAAGTAATTAATTAACAAACAGTTTAATTTCAGATAGTGACTGATTAATTTGAAGGTTAGAGCTGGGTGTTTAGGTACAATGGTCGCAGAAAGCCTCTTTTTACTGGAGTAGAAATCTATAGTCCTTTATGCAAGAAAGAGCTTTGCTAAGAAAACACTCTCAATATATTTGAGCAAAAAGGCCAGCACAATTGAAACAAGATACGTAAGGGAAAGAGTAGTAGGATATAGAGTTAGAATATGGGAGAAACGGGAAATCAGGAAAGATCACATAGGGAATAAAAATAAAGTCTTTGGAGTTTATTTTCTCTGCCTTTTTTTTTTACTTTTATTTGAACATATCATAGTACATAATGATTACATTCACGGCAGCAAATTAGTACATGCACATAAAACCTTTAACTTCCCTTCTCCCTCCCCTCCTTCTGCCCTCTTTTATTTTTCCAGTGTCAGATTCATTTATTTATAAGACCTTATTAAGTTAATTATCACATATACAGATTGAAAACCAGAGTAACAGACCTAAGAACATATAATACATGTAAGCCAATTGTACCAAGTCAAGATACACTTTTAGATACATTATCTGCACTGGATTCCAGTATCTTTTTTTTCTTTTTCCCCATTATCTGTCTTTTATCTAGTACTTTACATACATACATACATACATACATACATACATATATATATATATATATATATATATATGTATGGAGAGACACAGAAAGAGATTGATTTTCATACAAGAAAAGCCATGAGATATTTAAGCTTCTGTGTCTCAGTTACTTCACTTAACACTATGGTCTCAAGGTATATCTATTTTCCTACAAATGACTCAAGTTTCTTCTTCTTCTTCTTCTTCTTCTTCTTTTTTTTTTTTTAGACAGGATCTCCCTACATAGCTCAGGCTGGCCTTGAACTCACAGTGATCCTCCTGCCTCAGCCTCCCAGTGCAGAGATTACAGGCATAAACCACCAGGCCTGGCTAAGTTTATCCTTCTTTATGGCAGAGTAGCACTTTATTATATATAAATATATTTTCTTATCTATTTATCTGTTGACAGATATGCAGGCTGTTTCCAGGATTTAAATATTGAGAATTGTGCTGCTATAAACATAGGTATGGCTACATCACTGTGGTATGCCTTTAACTCTTTTGGGAAGATACCTAGAAGGGAAATAACTGGGTCAAATGGAATTTCCACTTTTAGTTTTTAGAGAACTCTCCATACTGATTTCCATAGTAGTTGCATCAGTTTACAGGACCACCAACAATGGAGAAGAGTTCCTTTCTTCCACAGCTTCACCAGCATTTGTTATTGGTTCATTTTGTGATGGGAGCCATTCTTTCTGGAGTGAGATGGAATCTTAGTGTTGTTTTAATTTGCATTTCTCCAACGACCAGTGATAGTGAACATTTTTTCATGTATTTCTTGGCTGTTTGTATTTTTCTTCATCTAAGAAATGTTGATTCATTTCAAATGCCCATTTTTAAACTGGGTCTTTAAGTTTGGGGGGTCTAATTTTTTTGAGTTATTTATATATTCTAGATATTAGTCCTTTGTCTGAGGAGTAGCTGGCAAAATTTTTTTCCCATTCTGTAGGTTGTCTCTTCACTCTGTGAGTGGTTTCCCTTGCTGTGAAGAAGCTTTTTAATTTAATATGATCTCATTTGTTGATTCTTGGTATTATATCTTGTACATCCAGGGTTTTGTTCAGAAAGTCTTTGCCTATGCCTATGTTGTCAAGAGTTTTGCCTATTTTGTCTCTCTGCAGAGTAAGTGTCTCTGTTCTAATGTTTAGATCTATGATCTATTTTTATTTTAGTTTAGTGCATGGTACAAGATACGGGTCTAGGTTCAACTTTCAACATGTGGATAACCAGTTTTCCCAGCACCATTTGTTAAAGAGGCAATCTTTCCTCTAGTGAAGGGATTTGGCTCCTTTGTCAAAAATTACATAGCTGTAGAGTTTATTCTCAATGTAAGGAGCCACTAGAAAAAAATTGTTTTTCAATTTTGGGGGAATATATTATGTAATTTGTTTAAAAAACAGCACCATTGCTATTGAATGGAAAATAGACCGTTTGTGAGGAAAAATGGAAACAGTAAGATAGGTTAGTGGACCATTATAACTGTATAGAAGCGATGGTGGTTTAGATTAATAGTTGGTATTGTAAATAATGGTAATTTAGGAACAACATGTGCAGGTGTGGTGGCACATGACTGTAATCCCAGCATTTGGAAATCTTAGGCAGGCGGATGCTCTGAGTTTGAGGCCAGCCTGGGCTACATGGTAAGGCCCTGTGTTACAAAAAATAAAAAATAAAAATAAAAAAGGACTGGAGATGTAACTCAGTGTGAAGACCCTAAGTGTCATCCCTAGTACTGAAAAAATAACTTTTTTGGAAACAACACAGCAGTATGGAAATGACAAAAATCTATAAGGAAGAAATTTTTAAAGCACTGTAAAACAAAATAAAATGCCAATACTTGAGGAGAAATATTAAGAAAGCCATGGAAAACAGAAACTAAATGCAATTTGATTGAGGAATTGTTACCCACAGCAAGTGCAGAAAGATAATTGCAGTGTTTCCAGGGCTTGGTTTAAGGACAGAAGCAAAAGACTCAATGAGCAGAAGCGCCAAGGAAAAGCAATTTGAATAAGTACAGTATAAATACCCAGGCTATCTCTTGCATATAATGTGACAGGCAAAAGACATCAGAGGTCTCTGACCCTAAACTGGAGCAGTATTAGTATATTTGAATCAAAATATACTGTACCTAAGAATCAGATCAGAGACCAACATAGCTGATTAACACACAAGGGAGAAAAGGACCGTCACGACCAGAAGACAAGACACGGGCACACTCATTCAGACACTTTACATGCCCTCTATTAGTGGAGCCACGATCAGAACAAATAGAAACTGGAGCCACAATCAGAGCAAATTATCAGGTAGCTGCACTTATATGAGGATATCAGTTGTATGGAATTAGTATTTGTTCCGAATGGATTAGCATCGGTCTTATTTGATTGATATTTGTGGTAACCTAATTATTCATTATTTTGAGTATCATCCGTCCAGAAGGGCAAATGCAGTATTATAATAAAACTGGAAGGGCCTTGGGTCTAGTTTAAGATGGAGTAAGCACACTCCATTGTAATCAAACGTAACTAAAGCCCCTGAACGTAACTCAAAACCTGTAAAGAATGATAAGACAGCAAACTGAGGACCCAGAAAGGAAGTAAGCAAACTGAACTGAATGAAAACCAGAATTTGAAACACCACCAATTCAGTGCTAAGTTTCCTATTGTTCTTTATGTCCTGAAAACTTCCAGTTTGAATCTAAATACTGTAAGTACAAAGCAAGAACAAACCAACAAATAAAAAAGAGCACAAGACAAGTCTTTTGCTTAGAAAGTAGAAAAGTGGGACCTCTACATAGGACTGAGAGGGGGGAAATCCCCTAGCTTTTTCTCTTTTTAGCTTTTCTCTTCCAGCCCTTCCTCTAGGTAAGCCCATTTCACAAATAGCAGCTATGGCTAAAGAGACAAAAAACTGAGACGCAAAATTCTTCTTTATAACCAAAGGACCAAAGTCATGAGGAATGTGAGAGAACTACAAGAAGAAATAGACGAAATCCACACTTATAAGCTGAGATGTCAATATTCCTCTTTTAATAACTTACAGAACAAGCAGGCAGAAAATCAGCAAGGATACAGAAGACTTGAACAACAGTATCAATCAACTTGGCCAGATTGGCATTTGTAGAGCCTTCCACACCAAAACAGTATAATACACATTCTTATTAAGTGCTCACTGAACATTTATTCAAGTGGAGCATGGTGGGAGATGGCTGTGATCCCAGCACTCCAGGAGGCTGTGGCAGGCGGATTTAAAGTTTGAGCCCAGCCTGGGCAATTTAGCCAACTCATATCTCAAAAATAAATATAAATTTAAAAAAATTTTTAAAGGGCTAAGGATGTAGCCTTTGCTTCAGTCCCCAGTACTGTCTACTCCCTCTCAAATTAAGACAGATCATTTCCAGGGCCACAAAACAAGGCTTAGTAAACCCAGAATGATTCAACTCAGTATGTTCTCTGACTGCAAAGAAACTGAATTAGCAATCAATGAGAGACATCTGAAAATTTTCCAAATGAATGGAAATTACATCAACATAGTTCTCAATAACACATGAGTCAAAGAAGAATTCAAATGGGTATTTTGAGTTTAATGAAAATACTACTTATTAAAAGCTATGAAACATAGCCATTATAATACATAGAAGAAAATTAATAGCACTACATTTGTATATGGTATTAGAAAGAACATTATCAATGATCTCAGCTTCTACCTGAAACTACAGAAAGGAGAAAAAAATTAAACCCAAAGTAGACAGAAGAAAGGACATAATAAAGAGCTTCATGGAATAGAAAAGCCATATATAAAATGAATAAATAGTGAAAGTAAGTCTGTGAGATCTGTAAAACTGACTAAAATTCAGTCCAGAAGGATTACCACAAAAAGAAAAAAACACCCAAATTACCAATATCAGGTGTGAGGGAGGTGATATTATCACAGGTTCTAAAATAGCACTCAAGAAGAAACAGAGCCAGGCACATTGGTGCATACCTGTAATTTCAATTATTAGGGAGACTAAGGCAGGATGATTGCAAAATTGAGGTCGGCTTGAGCAACTCAGGGGTCAATGGTAGAGTGACCCTGGGTTTAATCCTTAGTACCACAAAAAAGGAAGAAAAAAGAAAAAGAAACACAACTTAAATAGCCCTATATTTACTAAAGAATTTGAATTTGTATTTTAAAAATCTTCCATCAAAAAAAAAATGCCAGGCCCAGATGAATTCCTGAGAGAGTATATCAAACAGTTAAGGATGAAACAAAATAATACCAATCCTACACAAAACATTCTAGAAAACTGAAGAAGAAATAAGCCTCTCAATTCTCAGCTTAGGAGACCAGCATTACCCTGATACTAAAACTAGAAAAAACATTATAAGATTAAAAAAAAAAACAACAACAACCAAAAAACCTAAAGATGAAAATCTCACACGGATGTAAAACTATTTAAATTCTTAGTAAATTAAATCCATCAACCATTTGAAAACAAGCCACAGGCCAGATTTGCCTGCCCTGCTTCAGGAGAGTTTCCCTAACACAATGATCTAAATCAAGTAGATAATGACAATATTTATAATCATGCACTGACAAAAAATGATAAAGTTGACTACTGAAGGTGACTGGCTTGGATGTCAGCCACAGTGGGCTCTGGAGAAGGACTGGGGTTTCATTCTAACATCTCCTTCTCTATACATTATTTATTTTCCTCAAAGTTCGGAACTTTATTTTGCTTATTATTTAAAATATTTATTATTAATTCAACTCCAAGCCATTCATTAGTTGTGTAAAACTTTTCTAAACAAAACTGTGTCAGGTGTCTATCAATATAAAGAATTTTCTGGAGGCTTCTAATATCCTCCAAACTGAACTGGTAGCTCTCCGTCTCTTTACATTGTCATCCTGAAGGACTTTTCTCCTTTACTGACTTTCCTATTTCCTATAACCCATTTTTCTCACTAGATGGGGTGCAAGGAGGTTTCCTAAAGAGGACATGGGCCTCACTGACTGCAAATGTTACCACAATGTGCCTTAGTTTGTATGTTTTTTCATCCACTGTCCACATGAGCCTTTTTAATTGGGAAACTCACATTCTCTAGTATAACAAAATTTCTTAAATAATTTTGTTCATGACTGTTCTGTCATTTTCTCTGCTCTTTCTTTTGAGAACTATTATTATTTGAAGACTAAAATCCCTGGGTAGTTCCTGTAAGTTTCTTTTTTTTTTTCCCCTGTAAGTTTCTTAACACTGCTTCATTTCTCTATCACTTTGGTCCTTTTGCTCTACTTTTTCAGATTCCTTCAATATTAATTTCTAATACTTTTACGGAGCTTTGGTTTCTACTGTCAGAATTTCAGCATCTAAGAGCTATTTCAAAAAATCATCACATCTCTCTTTTATAGTCTCTCCTTCTTGTTTCATGGCTGCATTGTTTTCTTAATTCTGTGAGGATAACAGTAGTTCTACTATTTCCTCTGCAAAACTTACAAGTTGCTTTATTTTGTTTAATTTCTATGTTTCACATATTAGAGAGTTTCTTCAAATATCTAATAATCCTTACATAGCTGTTCATATTTAAGAGGATAGGACTAGAAAGCTAAGTGGGAGGTTTTGATACCTGGAGCAGTCTTAGCTGTGCTGTTTAAGTACATTTGTATGTCCTTCTTTTCAATCAGATACCCCAGCAAAGATTTTTTTTTCTAACTTCCTTCATGAATTTAAAGACCTAGCTGGCATTAGCCTGAGCCCAGTAGAATAAAGACAGGAGAAAAAAAACCTGATGTCCAATTTTCCTGTTTCCCTTAACTGTGCCTGGTGTCTCCCAGTCTATAGAGTCTGTTTTCTCCCCTTCCCAAAGAATAAATTTGAGGCTTTGCCAAGGCTAGGGGTGAGGAACTGAGTATTTGCTGGCTGTTAGAGTTCCCTGGACCCCGATACTGCTTCAACAGATTTTCAATCAAGTCTCCTTTCACCTTCATTTCCACATGCTGTCATTTTTCACCTTTTTGAGAACTCTACAGAGTAAGTCGGGTTGTTTTGTAGATTTACACTGCTACTGAATTTGGAGTTAAATTTTCAATTATTCATACACTCTCGAGTTTCTAAAATTAGGTGGATATTGTCTCCCCTCCAGGCCCTCTTTACTGAGCTTTCAATGAGTTTCTAAAATGCGTGAAGTAGAACTAGGAGTGCACCCATATTTTACTCCTAACATTACTTGTTTCTAATTCATTTCATGGCTTCTAAAATTCTTTCATTTGAATAAAGATATATTATTTTAAAAAATCTCTCAAGCAACATGCTCTTACTATTAACTCTGATAATGATTTAATTTCTGAATACATGAAATTGAGATCAGGTAGTTGTGTTTAGATCATGGAAATCAGCTTTTATTTTTGAAGTTCATCATTTGTTATTAAAATCCAATTATACTTACCAATTTGAAAACTATTTTAATTCTTTAAGAAAAATCTCTAAAGGAATAAGATAAATTAATAATTTCACATATCTACACCTGAGACATTTAATGAAAATTGCATTTAATAATAATCACAACAATTTTGTATTAATTTTATTTTAGGATTTATATACATGATCATTTTCTTTCTTAATTTCCTTTTTATATTAAAATGTTTAGAGGGGAGAGTGAGAAAATAGATAAATTCCTAATATTTATAATACATGCATAGAATTTAAGTATGAAAAATGTTGGTAGAAGTTGAAATTTCTAAAGTAACTCAAGTATATTCTTTCTTTTTATTCTGTAAGAAACAATTTCATAAAAATAGTACAGTTCTAAACTTGGGAAAAGAAAAGCTGGAGAAAACAGGGAACAAGATTATGGAATAGATGAACCTAGAACTTTTACAGGATTAAAACACTGCACATTTATAAATTAAACTTTATTTTATTTTAGTTGTTATTAAAGATTCTCTGAAAACCAAACTCAGTAAATAATGGTCTGAAAGTATTTTCATCAGTTATATCTTCACCTCTCATTCTCTTAGGGATCAACTCATTGATTCAACAACATTTATTTAGTGACTACTATATTTCAGATATTTATTCTCAGCACTGGGGATACAACAGCAAACAAAACAAGCAAAAAGCTATGCCATCACGGAATATTCATTCTATTTTGAACACAGAATATAAACAGAGTAAATACAAAAATGATAATTATGAAGGAAAGAAATATGGAGATGGAGAATGGTCATGCAATTTTAAATAGGTTGCTTAAGAAAAACCTACCAGAAGATTTCACAGACATGAAATGTTTTTACATTATCACTTCAAAAAATTCAATCAAAAGCCTATAATAATAAATTTTAAATAGAAAGGAAAAAGGAGTAGAAAGATCCTAAAATAATATAGCAATTTTACCATTTTTTCTGAGAGAACTAAGACAACATACATTACATTGATGAAATAAAAAATTTCAACAAATGATTTTTTTAAAAATTTATTTTTGGTTATATTCCAAAAGTGATCTCTCTACATATACCACTGTACTCCAAAATTTCTTAAACCTTGTATCATCTTTAAAATGACATGAAACAATCCGCAGCACCAAAAAAAAAAAAAAAAAACCCACACCCAAAATGAAATAAAGTAAAATGACATGAAACCATTTTTAGTTTTCTTATATCTTGACTAAATATTATACAGGTATTTTAAATTTTATCATTTATACCCTAAACAAGAAACCAGAATACCTAAAGTAGATCTAACAAAAACCTCATTCTTCAAATTAAGGACTAGAAAAGAATAGTTCACATTTTAAAATTTGTACCTTGCCCAGAGCGGCCTTGGCGAGAATCTACACTTGACTGTCTTCGATCGGGTGGTTCCTCGCTCCCTGCATCTGCATAAAATTTAAAAGAGCATAAGCAAATAGATAATGAGATTGACATATTTTCTCTAGTGACATCTACATCTTAAAACTAGTATATCTATCATCTGCTTTCATTTCTTATGATCTAGATCATTAAAATATTTGAGAATTTTCTCACGAAAACCATTGGTTCTTACTCTTACTCTCGTAGGGATAGTTTACATTCTAGTCTAAAAATCTAATGAAAGCACAAGTGTCCCCCCCACCATACATAATATACTCTACTTAGCATATAATGAAGTAATTTCATCAACTCTGAAGTTCATTCACTGAATTGCAGTTTAGAAGCTCTGATTTAAAGCGAAGTCTAAACAAGTAACAGCTGCTTATCTGTTTTTTTTTTCTTTTACCAAGAACATGTATTGGTACATTGTATACATAATGATCATAATCAAAATGGTTATTTTGTACCTGTACATGATACA
>PVJO010011920.1:0-57642 GCA_004026905.1 Hystrix cristata | reverse complement strand
GCCCCGCCAGCATTTGTTATTGGTTGATTTTTCCATATACGCGGTTCTTTCTGGAGTGAGGTGGAATCTTAACGTTGTTTTGATTTGCATCTCTCGAATGACTAGTGATGTTGAACATTTCTTCATATATTTATTTGCCATTTTTATTTCTTCATCTGAGAAATGTTTATTCATTTCAGTTGCCCATTTTTGGATTGAGTCTTTAAATTTGAGAGGTTTAATTTTTTTGAGTTCTTTGTATATTCTAGATGTTAGACCTTTGTCTGATGGATAGCTAACAAAAATTTTTTCCCAGTCTGTGGGTTTTCGCCCTACTCTATTGGTGATTTCTTTTGTGGTGCAAAAGCTTTTTAATAGTATGTGGTCCCAAGCACTGATTCTTTGTATTGTTTCCTGTGCAGTCTGGGTTCTGTTCATAAATTTTTTTCCTACCCCTATGTCTTCGAGGGTTTTTCCTATTTTATTCGCCAGTAAATTTAATGTTTCTGTTTTAATGTTTAGATCTTTGATCCACTTTGATTTGAGTTTAGTACATGGTGAGAGGGTAAGTCAGCTTCTTAGCTAGGTCTGCTTCGCGAGACTGAGCGTACTGCTCACCTGACAGGTGTATCACCATCTAGGGAAAGGTGTGTTTTTCATTGCAAATGCAGAGTTTGGTGTTTTGTGTTTAATCCATCAGTCTTTGACAGTCTGTTACTGGTAAGCCCGTCTCGAGGACAAGGTTGAAAACTTGACCCAGAGTCTGTGGTGAATTGACTAGAATGACCACACTTCGGAGGCCGCTTGGTGGACAGACAGGTTCCTTGCTACGTCGGGAAGACTCCTACCATTTTTCACGTTCGCCTTGCAAAACATTAACAGTTACCCCTAAACGGTTTGGGTTGTAGTGACTTTGGTAGTATCAGCTGGGGGCGGCTGTGCTGAATGAACATAACATCCTTCTGAAGAGAACTTAGAGATAATTGACCATATCTCCACCTGCATCCAGCTAAATTGTAGGTGAGTGGAGTAGAGAAACCTTAAGGCCATCTCCTTTAAACCCACGGACTGTTTTATCTAACATGAATAGAGCATAATGGAAAGTAATTACAATAAAATCATCTTTTAAAATATGCTTAAGATAATAAGACTAGTTTGCGTGTTGGAAAGCATTCTGGAAAAGAAAGCCTGGTAGTGAACCAGATAACGGACCCTTGGCAGCTGACTCTGCCTCCAGCTGTCTTCTGTTATTGAGCAGATGTCAAAGAGAGCAAAGCATTATTTGTCCATTTAGAGCTATTCAGAGAGCTGTTTTTAACCCCCAGTGGTATTTTTCTGCAGCCTTCTAATCTCTGCAAAGGTTTTAAAAGATATAATAACCTGTGCTTATCTCAGGCCTGAGGTTACCATCAGAGCATAATGAAACACAGTAGTGTCCTGTGAAAGGAATTATAACCATTAGAATTTTATGTCTTGCAGAATTTTGCACCACGGTACATAATCATATATAGCTGGTTTGTCTCATGGTCAGCAATAATATCTATTTGTTTCTCCACTGCATGAAAAATGCAGTATAAAAAAAGTGCTGTCTGTGTTATTTGCATAACTAAGGAGTGGGAAGCAGCTACCTGCTGAATTTCTGGCCTAAGCATTTTATCTTATAGACAGTCTGAGTCTGTGCGGTTTTAGGAACTTGTCATGATATGAAATAAAGTTAACATGGTAATTCTTTTTCGACTTGAGGCGCAAACCATTTTGGTTTTGACGCCTCTGTTTTTTTTAGTTGTTTTTTTTTTTCCATTTTCATTAAAATATTTCGGTTACTGACTGAGGATACTAATTTTTTTTTGATGCCGGGGATCAAACTCAGGGCCTGTGTGCCTGCAAGGCAAGCACTTTAACAACTGAGCTAAATTCCCAGCCCTGCTAATCTTTTTGCATATGTGCAAATTTTAGACTTAGAGAAATTCATAATGTGTGTATTTTGTTTTTTCTTTGTGGTCAGTTTGCCCCCAATAAGTTTTTATTTTAGTGAAAGTGGTACAAAACTGTAAATTTGTTTAACTGTGAAAGCAGATCATCATTTTTAAAAGTTTAAAATAAAAGTCTATTTGGTGGCACTGAGGTCTGAAGTGAAATTGGATTCTCACTGCTAGGGGTTTGGGAGAAGTGTCCTCTCTGAGGCCAGCAAGAGGTCAGATAGCCCACCTGAGTATAGAACTTGTTTCCTAAGACCCCAGACGCAGGTAGAGTTTATGTATTTTCAGTAAACTGTGGCCTGGGATCCATTGGAGGTTTTGATTAACCTCATTTTCCTAACCAGAAATTCCCCTACAGGGAAGTCATATGAGCTGCCTTGTCTCAATTAAAATATTTAATATCTGTATCTTCAGTATTGTAAAAAGTATATCTTATCTCAGTTACCTTTCCCAAGTAGCAAACCTGAACATAAAAGGAAATTCTTTTACATGGAAGCCTGCTAGAGTCAGTCCACAAAATGGTGAGACATAAAATAAAGCCGTGTGAATGTGATAGTAATCTCAAAGTCAACGCAAAATCTGCCCACATGACATTCCCATTAAACTCCTCAAATACAGCTTCTCTTCTTGACTTGATTTAAACAAAATTAAAGTTGTCTGAATTACCTAAAATCTTTCATATTTTCACTGATAATTTTCAGTGTATCATTCTGTAATATTAGTATAACTAGGTAGAACCAGAATATTGTTATGTGCGTACTTATGAGCATATGATCAAAAATAGTTAATCTAATTTTTTTAAATTTTACATTACTTATGTGTATTTTTACCTGCTGTTCTTGAAAGGCTTAAGGATGAAGAAAACTTTCACCAAAAAAATGTCTGTATTCTCAAACAAGTTCTATGTTTTCACGGGATTATTTCTTGTTAGTTCCCCACCTCACACCACTTTTGAGAAGTCTTCTCCATATGTGTTCAGACTCCATGGCCATGGTTCCCTTTGTAATGAGGAGGGAGCTGATGTCCCCTGCGTCTTTCGGGGCATTTTGGAGGTGGACAGACATCCTGATTAAAATACTTGAACAGGGAATGAGACAGTTAGAGATGCTCTGCCGGTTTGGTGGAGGTCACATCCGTGCGCTTTTTTGGAAAGGGGCGTATGCGCTGTGCTCACACCCATCTCTCTTCTGACCTTTGGAGTCCGGCTCTGTCCCTTGGAGATGTTACTTGCATATCAATGTTTTGGTTATTCCTTGATCTCTGCCATGTCCTCCTTTGGTAGATGTTGCTCTCATGACTGATTCTTCTGGAAAGTCTTCCCATTTGCTCTCCTCAGAAACCTTTATAAACCCTCTTGGAACCGCAGGTGACCTCGCGATTGTGGCTGTGTTTAGGGAAGAACTCTGTGCATGTTCAGCACAGACACAGTTTTTTTAAATGTTTTCAATCTGCGGTTGAAAGCCAATAATATTTACTTATCGATTACGACAGAGGTATCTGTATCAGATTCGAGTAGCATCAGACTTTGTTTTCAGACACGGATGTACCTAAGTGGTTTTATGCCTCACTTTAGTTACCATCTGCCTGAGGGTAGACCAGGCCCTTTTCCGTGGCATTCAGGCCCTGCAGGTGACTGCAACCCCTGTGTCTGTCTGCTCACGCCTTCCTGGGCCTGCCTTTCTCCAGCCACCCTGCCTCACAGACACCTGTTTCTACCCCTTTCTCTGGCTTCCTTGAATGGGCACTGCTGGTAACTTTCCTTCACGTCTCCCAGAAGAAATTTGTTTGGACATCTCTTCCTGGACACAGTATCTGGTGGACAGAAGCAGTTAGCAGATCAAATGTTGGTCGAATATTTAGTCCTGTGTCACCCTGGCCTGCTTCCGGGCCCTGTGCGGGCAGAACATCTTTCCTCTTACACTGTGCCAGAAAATGTATGAGTCTATATGGGAAATGCATTCGAAAGTATAATTGCTTGTCAAAGCATATATACTCTTGGGACTTTGGTGGTGGGCTTTGGCAGGTTGCCCTCCAGACAGGTTATTCTAATTTGTACTCCTACCAGAAGGGAATGTCGGATTCTCATTTTGCACAATTATCCCAACACTCAGTATCATCAGACATTTGGATTTTCGCCAGTCAGGTAAGACATTGGTATCTCACAGGTAGCCTTTTAAATCAGAAACAGCGTGTTGTGTGATTCTGCCTAGACCTTCCCTCTTCCTGGAAGTTGAAAAGAAAGTGACTGAGTGGAGGCCACAGTCACCGCGCCAGCATCCATAAGGCTGGTCCTAGAGAAGCCACATTAGCCAGGCACGCAGAGGGACATGCTGTCATGGGGCAGGCCCAGCAGGCATCCTTCCTTCGCACAGGTGCTGACCTTGCAGTGCAGAGTGGCATCAGAGCACAAATGCATGAGAAAGAGTGGCTGGTAAGGAAAGAAAGCAGATGCTGCCCTTCTTGGGTTGATGTCTGCATATCTCACAGCAGCGTGATTCTCCACACAGAATCCAGCTTTCTCGGTAAACCCAAGAAACGTGTCCATCAGATCAGATAGACCTTTATGCACAAGCACGTTCACTATGACACTATTTATAGGCATGAAGAACTGGAAATAATCTACAGGTCCAAACTAAGGAATGTGATATGTTCTTAAAATGGAAGGCTGGGTTATCTTTAATGAGTTTTAGTGACAAGAGAAAATATTTGTACATAAAATTGAAGTTAAAAATGGATAAATGTACCTATTATATAACCTTCCTGTTACATAAGTAAAAACTATTAAAAAAACAAGGACAAATAAATGAATGAATAAACAAGGAAAATAAGCTAAGATGTTGGATTTAGCTGCCGCTGGACAATAGGCTTGTGTATGTGGGGTTTTTTTTCTTCCTTAATACTTTATCTGTATTAATTTTCTATTTTACATTGATGGTCACCCCTGTGTCCCTTCCTTCTTTCCACTGTAAGGGACATGGGAGCTCACTAAGGCCTGAGCTTGGATGAGGAGACGCCAGGTGACTCTCAGGCAGGGGTGGAGATGGAATGTAGTGTGAGTGAGGTCGCAGCAACCTTGAATACTTAGACCTAGTGAGTTCTTAGGGTTAAGCCGGGTATTTCCTGAAGCCTTTGTGTAAATGAGTATTTCATAGGTATTAAGTTGTGTTAGTCAGCTTTGCATTACTGTACCAAGTAACTACAATAACTGATAAAACTATTAGGGGGTCACAACTTCAGAGATTTTGGGCCGTGGCTGTTTGGGTGCATTGCTCTGGGCCTGCTGGTGGTGGATCCGAGAGAAGCAGCTGGCAGAGCAGCTCCTCGGGGTCAGGAATAGTAAGAGAAGAAGAGGCCAGGGTCCCACAGTCACCCTCAGGGAGCCTCCAGTGACCCCCAGACCTCCCACTGGCCACAGCTCTTACAGCTTCTGCACCTCCCAACAGTGCCGAGCTAGAGAGCAAGACTTTAATACAGAGGCCTTTGGGAGACGTTTAAGATCCAGACTGTAACATAAGGCTATTAGAATCATGGGATAATGTATGTAGAGGTGACTTCCACAGGATGCTGTCACACAGTAGAGAAAAATCAGTCATGGGAAAGAAAATACAGTCATTTCTTCTAACAGTGTTAATAGCTGACTCATATGGAAGACTAGCAATGTGCTGTACACAAATCTAAATGCTCTATACCTACTTAACCATGTAATTCATACATATAGTACTTTTGTTTTATTTTTACAGTACTAGGGATTGAAACGAGGGCCTTTGCACTGAGCCACATCCCTAAACACTCCCTTACTCTTTATTTTTGAGGCAGCATCTTGCTAAGTTGCTAAATTGCCTGGGCTGGGCTTGTGCTTCTTCTCTTCCTGCCTCAGCCTCCCAGAGTGCAGGATTACAAGTGTTTGCCACCATTCCTGGCTATGAAATAAGAAAAATATTTTAAAAGATATTACTGGTCCCACTTTGAGGATGTGGAAACTGAGATGAAGAGAGATCAGATAACTTGATCAGGTCACATAGCTAGTGAGGGGCAGAGTGGCATGTCTCCACAGTGGAAATCATTTGCCCTTTCAGCATGAGGCAGATCAGAATGGGCTAGAAGACCAGGAGGTTTGGGAGGTAATGGAAAAAATTCTCTAGCTTTGTTCATTGTGGCTGTGGTTACATGGGGGTATACGTTTGTCCAAATTCAATGCACTGAATACTTGAGATGGACTTTATTATAGCTAAATTATCTGTCTCAGTAAAGTTGGTTAAAAATAATAAATGGCCTGAGGGTGACCTCTTTCCCCTAATTCCAACCTGAAGTCTACCATCCTGATATAAGGAAAGGCAAAGCCAATCTGGAGCTCACTTACTAGTCCCCAAAGAACAGAAAAGACACAAGGCCTAGACAGAGTTGGGCCACCTCTCTCCAGTGGCTGCAGGCCAGGCCATGGCAGTGGGAGCGGGTGGCACATGGGGTGCTCCTGGGCTGTCTTCTGGGCTCCTTTGAAGAGGAACACTGTACTGGCTGCTTCCTGACTTTTCCCACAGGCTCACTAGGGATATGGGCCCTTTGGGGGCCGTGTACTGTCTCTGTAGTTGGGATAAGGTGCCTTGACCTGCCCCAAGGAGAGGGGGCCCTGGTTAGAGGTGGGTCACTCAGGGCACAGCCTGGAAGGGCGTATTCTTGTCTTGGGTTCTTCCCCTTTCGCTTTCTCTCTGCTTCCTGGCTGCTATGAGTTAAGCACCTTTTCCTCCACCAGGCCCCTGTGCCCGTCTTTTTCTGCCTTGGAGCCCATGTTAGGTGCTCAACAGCAGCACATGGCTGGTGGCTGCCATGTTGCACAGGACAGATAGAAAATTTCCATCATGGGAGAGTTTAGTTAGCTAAATGAAACAGTTCTATAATGTGCCAAGTAAATTTCTTTTCCTTTTTCTTTTAAATGTCAAGATTGATGGTAATTATGGTGACATGTATTCAGACCTGTTTTGGTAAGACTGCGTGGCTTATAAGGTTGTACGCGGCACCCTGTTTGAAAACCCTTTCTCAGCTATGTAGGGAGCAGAGTGGCCTTGTCATACCCACCCTGGCCACACTCCTGCAGACCTGTCCTTCACAGCACTGGGTTTGGGGCATGGAAGTGGCCTCTCAGGGTTTGATCAGGGAGGCCCCATATCGACAGGAAATATCTACCATGGAGATGGAGAAGACTTCAGGAAAGAGAATGCGAAGCAAGGCCAGGTTCCACACGGCGTGTCTAACTCTGTGGCTGAGGAAGTGGGACAGGAATGATTCCTACTTGCACAGAGTATAGGCTCAGAGTTCTGTTCTATTCTTGCAGGAAGCAAATCACCCTGGTTCAGGAACCTGGAGGCTGGCGTTGCTCAGGTCACACGCTCCCACGAACCATGAAGTGGTGTCCGCAGGCACACGTTATTTCATTAAGGATACCAGTGGGACTAGTGAGTTGAGCTGTCCCCCGTGGGGGCCTGTGTTTTTCTTCACCCTTGTCATGTTTACTGTGCACCATGATTTCCCTTTGTGTTTGGACGCACTTTATTATAAAAGGATTGGAAATCTGCAAAAACATGGAAAGTAAAATCTACAAATACACAAGTCTCCTCCATTTAAAAAGTTGTCAGTTCCTTTATTAGAAGAAAGTTTACTGTTAAATTATACCTTCTCAATTTAGAGGCAGTCTGTGCTTTATATATTTTATCTTCAAATGCTTCCAACCTGGTCTTTAAGGGAGAAGTAAGTGTTAATCTTGGACTCTTTCAAGGACAGAGTTAGGAGAGTGAGGGAGAGAAGTTACAGATAGGCAAATTTCAGTCAGGAAAAGGAAGGATTTTCTAATATCCAGAGCTGTGCAGTCATGGAATAGGCCAGCTGCCCAGGCGAAGACACAAGTAGTGGGCACCAGGGGCATTTCAGCCACCAGTGCTGGAATCCTCCCGATGAGGCTCCTGATTCCCTCTTCCAGCTGTTGGGTCCTGGGACAGAGGAGGGAGAGCTTTCTCCTACAGGGTGGCATGGAGGAGAGCGCTTCTGCTGGAGTGAGGAGGGATTCTAAGTGGACTTCCAGGGAGGACGGGGGACTGTGTAATCAAGAGCTGCTGGACTCGGAACTCCTGGAGCTGGTTCTTGGACCAGCACTTTGTTCCTGGCACGCAGGGAGAGGCAGAGTTCAGGCCAGAATGGAAATCAGAGGCCTGTTTGTGTCCTCAAGAACATCTTGCTCAAAAGTAAAAAATGAAAAAGTGCCGAGCTCAGCCCAATAGTTGATGTACACTCTGGTGCCAAATATGAAAAAAAAAAAAAAAAAAGGAAGAGTCCAACTTATAGGCAGGCGTTCCTGTGAACCTAGACAGCACACAGGCTTGGGGCATGGAGGGACGCAGGAGGCTTTCTGAAAAATTAGCACCCCGGGCCATGTCTTCTTCCCTAGCCTCATGGGCTGGCCTTGCCCACTGGCTCTCACCTGTGAGCACTTTGTCTTAAAGAAAGGGCATGAAGGCTAAAATAATATTAGAAGCTCCCCAGCAGCAGACTTGCCTCAGAGTCCAGCAATAAGGTGGCAAAAGAGGGCTTTGTCGTGGGGGTGATGTGTCAGAATGAATCCTGTTCCATTTCTAACCTTCTTTGTTTGGCACCAGGAGCATCTTGCCTATTCTGCTTTCTTGCCAACTTTTATAGGCGTGGGGGCTTTTATCCTCTTTTTTGATGACTTTCTGGTCTGATTGGATTTGAAAGGCAGTGGCAGCATCAGCCGTGGGTGGCAGAGTGCGCTGGATTTAGGTGGCGCAAGCTTGAACCTCTGCTCTGTGTTCAGCAGCTCTGCGCCCCGGCAGGTTGCTTGACTGGCTTGGGTTGATTTCCTCACCTATGGGTGACTCTAATCCCATATACCGCATATGTGTGGACTCACTTTGTAGGCCGTAGAACAAAGATCATGTGTGGGATGATGCCCCTCAGTTTCCTAGGAACATCAGTTCTTTCCTTGGGTAGGTTGAGCTGTTACAAAACTATATTTGCTGCAGTGGAGAGAGGTGGTTGGAAGAAAGGCACCGTTATGTGTTCGGAAGAGGCTGTCCTTCCTTCCCTGGCCCCTGTACACCTCTTCTTCAAGGGCAGACACGGAGCCTCCTCCCATAGGGTCTTGAGGGCAGCCATCTCCCCTTCTGCTCCCTGCAGTTGGGGTGGGGCAGTTTCCTGGGGTGCAGTGGGGGATCAGCACTAGAGTTCAGTCTAAGCCACCCAAAGTAACTTATTTAAGGAGAGTCCATACTTACTATTTGTCTTTAATGGGAGGGAGGCGCAAAAGCACGGGGAAGGCAGGGGTTACTCTCATGCAGATCAGAGCCTTTCAAGGCCTTTCCCCATTTCAGCAGCAAGGAGATCAAAAATTATTAAAAGGGAGTGAGTATAGGTTTAATTTCCCCCATCTTCTCTCTCCACTCCAATTCATTGAAATGTTAAATGCAAATGGAAATTTTGCAGTGATACATTGGGAATATACTTGCACTGGCAGAAGCGTGTGTGTATATGTGTGTGTGTGTGTGTGTGTGTGTGTGTGTGTGTGTGTGTTTCATTTTGTGCTTCAAAAGTGCAGAAGCCTCCTATGCTTAGTCTCTTTGGAAAGAAATGCTTAGTCTGAGTGTAAAGCTAGTGGCCTGTGTTTTGACTAAAGGGGTATCGTTTTGGGGGAACTAAGGAGCAGCATGTGGGCAGGCCTATCAAGTGGGGACAAGGCTCAGAATCGAGGTGTGCCTGCGGCCCTCCTTCCCAGCGGCCAGGCCAGCCAGCTCTTGGCCCTCTCCCAGGATTGACTGCCCCTGCCCAAGCTCCATCCCACAGAGTTACCTGCAGCGTAAGGGCAGGTGGAGCGGAAGGAGGTGTGCCTGCTGGCTCCCTGCTTAAACCTCACAGATCTCTGAGCAAGGAGTTTCTGTTTTAAAGCCTTACCAGCTGGGAAGAGCATTTGGTTCAGGGTTGTGGAACGGGGGCAGAGGAACAGCTCTGCAGAAGTAGCCCAGGCCCGCACAGCCACAGTCTGCACTCCTGCTGGGGGCTTGGGTGGGTCACGGGACCAGGACAGCATGCAGCTTAGCTCGACCATTTTTAACCTGTTTTAGGTCCTTCTTTCCTTTTCCTTTAAACCAAGAGCATCACCTGCTCTACCTACATCATGAGATTGTGATTAAGATCAAATAAGAGAACTTGTGTGATGATTATTTGGCACCTTTAACATCCTAGACCTGGGTGTTATTTTCAAATCAGTTTTATTTTCCTTTTACCCATCAACTTCCTCCCTCACCAAAGGCTTTCCTCCAGTCTGGATCCACGTCCCTGCAGGTATAGCAGCAGAAACTGGAAACCAGTCACCGTTTTACATACTTGGTGTTTCAAGACCAGATTGGAAATTTAACTATCAAGTATCATTGGCCAGTTAAGCCCAATTCTCTCCTCTGTCTTGTGACCCAGAGACCTGTGAAAGTTAGAGATGAAGGATTTAAAACAAATCTACTTTTTGTGTTCTTTCCTCCTCATTGAAGATTTGCCTGATCATTAAGCAAAAATAATTTAATGATCACTGAAAGTTTCCTGCATTAAAATATTAGCAGCACTTCATCTGTACTTTTAAGGAATAATTTGTTTTTCACATTTGTAGATTAGGTGTGATTAAATTCTTCACCTCCAAATATTTTGTTTCCGTTGTGGATTTACACTGATACACTATTGAGTATCTGATTTTAAACTTGGGCAAGTCCAGTCAAAAGTATGACTATGCTGGTTTTCTGGAAGCTTTTAAATTGTGAACATAAGCAAATGTTCAGCTTTACATTACTCTATATATTTGATAGTAAGTTAAACTTGGTTTGTGATTCCTTCTAATTTATGTTTTATTCCATGTTAAAGTTGTATATGACCACTCATTTATTGCTCATATGTTACAAAATAATAGGAAATGGGCAAGAAAACTGAATATTCAAAGTATAAAGTAGAACCAGGTTTGCAACAAGGAATGAACTGTTTGTGTTAAGGTTATATTTATTTTTCGAAGTTGAAAAGCCAGCAGTTATACTTATGCAAATACTGATCAAAATAGACTTTGTCAAGATAACATATCTGAGCTGTCCCATATCTTTAAAAACGTCCTGCTTTTAAGAACTAAATGTTAGCAGATGTTTGTCTGTTTACAAGACTCTCTCTTGAGAACCTCCCGCTAGCGTGTATTAATTTTCATGATGATGGAGCAGTTTTGCTTTTTGGCATCACAGTTCATGGCTCGCGTCGGTAAATCTCATGGACTCTGACTGTGTACTTGGAAGAGGAATATAATGCATTGCATGTGTGTGGTGTGCATGACAGTCACTGATTTTTGAAAGATTAGTGTGTGAATATAGACAGCTTGAGAATGACAAAAATGTGCCATGTTTTCTAATAATTAAGAGTAAAAGTCTTCATCTCCCCACATTGCCTCTGTGCTCCTAAAGTAAGCACTAAATATTTATTGGCTGGCTGATTGGAAAGGAAACATCACAGCACTGGCAGAATATACACATTTTTGTGGGAGTAAATATGGTTGTTTTGACGTCTGCCTCAAGTCCTTGCCTACTTTCACATGAAATTTCATTGTTGAATCCTGTATAGGGCCCATTAACTCAGCTAGTTAGATCCCCTAATGTGTTAGACATAGGTCATGGGTTCAGCCCCCACATGGCCCATGTATGTGGCACTCAACAGCAATTTGCAATCAAGTGGGAAGTTGTAGGGTTTGCTGATTCAGTTTACTGAAAAACAAGTCAAAGTATTTACCCTCTCAAGGAATAGGCTGGGGGTATAATCCTTATGCTTCTGGACTAGCACAGGGAGGCAGGAAATGAGGTCACCCAGCAGGGACCATTTTAGCAGTACTTAGATTCTGAGTTAACTTCCACACCCACAAATGTGATCATCCTGAGCCCTGGAGAGGGCCCCCAAGCTCACTCCAGAGGTGCTGAGTGTTTTGAAAGGGCTTGAGCCATGATAGAAAGCCTTGCTCTAGGAAGCTTCATCTGGCAGGAGCATTAGCCAGGATGAGTGTTTGCCGAATTTAGTTCCAACACGGAGGTAGATGTGACCTAGTGCAGCAGGAGAAAGGGAATCCGGAAGTAATCACTGGTTCTCTGCATGCAGATTGTTGTATTTAAGATGCACTTCTCTTCTCTGTCCTCATTTCTGTTTTGGACTCTTCACCTTGACTCTGATAATCTTGAAGTCAACCTGCAAAGAATGTCTAATCCTAAAAATGTGAAGTAAATTACACTACATTGGCTGACATTGGTAATGGGGCACCTTAAGCACATGTTTAATATTTTAATGTGACTTTTTAAAAAAGAAGAACCCAAAACACAATCCGTGTCACCGTCTCGGTGAAACATGTGCATCAAGTTATTCTGATCAACGTGCTTCCAAGGTAGGGGCAGGCCATGGCAAGAAATGTACAGTTGAGTTGCACACTGAAAGAATGTCCCCATGATATATTGATAGTACGGTACATGGATTTTGCTTGGCCTGAGTTATTTCGTTCTGTGTGACTGTCTGCAGTCAGACCCGTCCTTGGTGATGATTTTACTAAGATCCTCTGCAAGTCTTCTCCTCCCCTGAGAGGGGACCGAGAGTTCAGTTTACTCTTCCTCCTGTCTCTGCCTCCACCTGCACATACAGACCCCTGTGCCCAGCAAGACTCTCTCTGATCTCCAGCAGGACTTTGGCATTCGTTCCCTCACTGCCCTCCCTGCTCAGAAGTCGTCACTGGTCCTCTGCTCTTCGGAGTGTGAAGTTTTTCATTCACTGCCCTGATAACTTCGGTTATCATGCAGACACCATAGAGTCTGGAAGGTGATGTAGAAGTCCATCAGGTCTTGGGGCTGGGGATTTAGCTCAGTGATTAGAGTGCTTGCCTTGCAAGCACAAGGCCCTGAGTTCAATCCCCGGCACCACCAAAAAAAAAAAAAAAAAAAAAAAAAAAAAAGTTAAAAAAAAAAAAAAAAAGAAGTCCATCAGGTCTGATACTGAGCAGTCTACTGTGCTTCCCTGAGCAGACCTTTTCCCCTTACACTACTTAAATATTTTTTGCAATATAGAATGTATTGTTTATTCTCTCAGCCAAAACTTTTAGAAAGTTCTTCCTCATGACAAGTACAAATGTAACTAGCTCTGTGCCAGCACTCTGTCCGCAGAGTATCCTCAGCCAGGAAAATCTTGAGTCACCTACTTTTTTAGAATAGAGGTTTTATGACTATTCAGGGAAGGGGAGGCTGGCAGATCCGGTGAGCACTGTCACTAAACAGATTGTACATTCAGAGGAAGGACACGTCACACCACACCGGAAAGTAGTAGGGCCCACAGGGAGGCAGAGGAAGTGAGGGAAAACATGAGCAGGAGCCCTGCGTGTGTGCGTGCGTGTGTGTGTGTGTGTGTGTGTGTGTGTGTGTGGCGTGAGGCAGGTAAGGACCAATTATTCAAACTGGTTAATTTGAATAATTTCAGCAAGTTCTGGGGTGTAGCAGCTGCCCCAGTTGCCTGGTACCTGGAGTGATAGGGGCAGGGGACTAATGACATATCATGTAAGAGCCCCTAAAATAAACAGATAGTACTGTGGGCTTTGGACTGGTCAGTTGTATAATAAAATCCCACTCACTGAGCTGAATGAAAATCAGTTCCCTACCTCTAGGGACTAGCTAGTCCTGGGAGGGCCGGTCTAGTCCCTCCAGGCATAGCAAAACTCCAAGGTATCAAAGCATCAAAAATAAAGAGTAAAAAGCATACTTCATGCACCTACTTACCCTTACAGTCCCATCTCCCCGACAACCTTGCAAGCTTGAATGAAACTTCAAGTTCCTCATGTGTGGAAGATAAAGATGACAGCCATCCAAGAGCCCGCCCCCTTCCCCTAGATAATGGAGCTCCTGACACTTGCTGTAACTTCCTCTCCATTCCCAAGTTCTCTGGACTCATGGTGCAGTGGGAAGGTGCACTGTGTCCCCAGGAGCTGATCCTGGAGCCTGCGGAGTAGCTGACTCTTCTCTGTGTGGCTTCTGCTCAGGAGGCCTGGTCACCAGCTGGCTGCCGCATGACTTCATTTTAATCTCTTTCATATGTGGACTTTTTACCCTTGCGTGTATTCCTAACTCTTTTGGCTAGTAGGCTCTCTTGGAGACCTCATTATTGACCCTGCAACTCGTAAGTTTGAGTTCTTGGCCTGAGCCTAATGATTAAGTGTAGAGTATATATGGCTTTGACCCATTCAACAGGTGACGTTTTATAACGCCTTTGTGAAGACCTAAAAATAGCATCAGTTTGCAAGTCTAAGACAAAATATGGCAGACCTGTGCTGCCACTTAAAAAAAATATATAATTTATATGGTGGAATTAATAATTGAGGGAGCAGTGAAGGAGTGTGTGGAACTCATTTTTCAAGGCAAGAGAGGAAAATAAAACTTCTTTGTTGATGTTGCTGCTGTGACATGAGCTGTGGCCCTGAGGTTAAAAGGTAAAATGTTAATCCATTGGGCAGGAACTAAGAACCATTCAATGTAGTACTTTAACTATGTGGAAAATACTGTATGCTGGTGCTCATTATGGAAGAAAATAATCAGAAACAGTACTTTGCTGCTTATAATTGTCAGATGTTTTTCCATATAGATGAAGCTGGAAACTTGAATTGTGTTGTGAAAAGTTTTAAATTTCTTAGAAAAGGCCTATAAATTGAGTCTCACAAATACTTGTGTTAATCAAGACATTATAAAGCTTTGTAACTTGCAGAAGTGCACGTAGCTTACAGTGCTGTCCCATTGATACAAAATTTATTCCACAGCTGTAAAGTGCAGAAATTTTTTTTTACTAAACACATGTACCTTTTGAATGTCAGAGGAGCAGCAACTGGCAACCTAATTAGCGTGTCATTTTCATTCTGCTCTCTGGGTGCTGTTTGTGTGACCTAAATGTGGCTCTGCAACTCATACGGTTGAAAAGGGAATGAAAATGATCAGTGCTTAAAAGGCAGACAGAACACCCTCTAACGCTTGGGGTGGAAAACCGTGAGACTCTGCTTCTCCCTGTTTTCCTGTGTGGAAGGCTGACCACATGGAACATTCTGGAACATTCTTACATGGAGGTGGATGGCAGAGTGGCTGGTAGGTGGGAGGAAGTGTGATAGGAGAGTAGGCATGGTTAGAATTTGCCAAGAAGAAGGAAAGCCTTGGCCATCCCTGACAGAGCGTTATTTAAGAAGTCAAAAATCCAGCTAGAAAAGAACTTCATAAACCAAAAGGAACTAATGCCATTTGAAGCTGTCTTGTCTCTGTTGTTTTTGCATGTAGTGCTCTGCCCTTTCTGCTAGGTGCTAGCCCACTCTTTTCCTGCCTCAGCCTTCCTTAGTCCTGGAGCTCCTTGGGGTCCTCAGTGACTGTCAAGACACATGTAGAGCAGGGGTCCCCAAGCTCTTTGGCACCAGGGACCAGCTTCATGGAAGTCAATTTTTCCATGAATGTAGGGTGGTGGGTGGTTTCTGAGGTGATCAAAGGGATGCACCACCTAGGCTCCCCATGTGCACAGTTTCACAGTAGAGTTTGGGCTACTGTGAGAATATAATGCTGCCCCTGACTTGACAGGAAATGGAGCTCAGGTACCGAAGCAAGTGATGGGGATTGGCCGTAAACACAGAAGTACTGGGCATGGTGGCGTACACCTGTAATCCTAGCACTAGGAAGGCTGAGGTAGGAGGATCTCAGGGAGTTTGAGGCCAGCCTGGGCTACATAGGGAGTTGAAGGGCAGCCTATAATATATAGCAAGACCCTGGCTCAAATAGTCAAACAGAAATACAGATGAAGCTTTGCTTTTCTACTTACCACTTACCTCCTGCTGCAAGGCCCTGATCTTAACAGTCCACCTGGTCCATGGGGACCCCTGGTTAGAGCTGGGGACCCCTGGTTAGAGCTGTGGTTCTGCTCTTCTTAGATGCTAACCTGTTTGCCTGGCATGGTTTTATAGATGCTGGTAGAAGACACACTACTTTTGGGTCAGAGATGGAGGACCATTTATTGCTCACAGCAGCAGTAGTACCCAAATATCAGCATTCTTGCACCAGTTCTGTGAGCCTGGGTTTCCACAAGGGCAACACAGAGAGGGCTGGATGATACCTGTATACACAGTAGCTTACTTCGCAGAGAGAAACCCTGTGCCTCTTGGGAACTCAGATCTTTTCTTGTGAACAGTAAATGTACCTGTCCTTTGCTGCACAGGAGACACTGGCTGTCTCTTGCGTGGCTGTTCACTGAACAGTAATCCTTGAAAGGATCATTCAGAATGTAGGGCATTTGGTACCTTGCTCACAAGCTGTGCAGAGTACTAGAAACCCATGGAGAATGCTCTTCTACTCATGGCTTCTGTTGTTCCCCCATCTCTCTATGTCTTTGGTAATTGCGAGTGAGAGAGAAAGAAGAATTCTATGAACTACAGACAGGAGTGGTCAACTCTTCCCAGGAATCTTTTCAGATCTTTTGTAAATTTTCTGTAGACCCTTGATCATTTAAGAGTCAAATGTTGAGAAACAGTGAGCTAATTATAAGCAGGGTTAACAGTCATTAAACTCTCACTATGTGTTGTTCTCCATGGGAAGTACCTTACCCTTGTTATCTCACTGTAGCTCTCGACAGAGGTTACTGTGTGTAGGGGCATCCCCCCATTTCTTAGAGAGGAACAAGTTCTGGTTTAGAGCACTGGGCTAGAAATGGCAGAGATGGCACTCAAACACAGGTTGTCAGACTCCAAAGCCCCGTGCCCTGAAAGCCACAGTATCTTTCCTCTTTGTTTTCTTTCATTGAGAAGCTTTCAGAGGGAGGTGGGTGGTGGCGGTGATGACAGTGATTTTGAGATTTTGTTTCACCAAGCAGTTAGTGGGATACTTGCAAGTAGACATGATCAGGAATACTCTAGCAGATACCTTAAAAACATCATCACTAGTCAGTCCTCCGGTGCATCCTATAATCTTTTTAAGAGAGTTGGTATTTCTATTTTAGAGACAAAGACATGGTGGTTCAAGGAGGGTATAAACTTGCCCAGGGCCATGAGACTGATTAAGTTAGGAAGCCAGCCCACCCTATGTGGTCATAAAGTGTCCTTTCTGTACTTGTGCCTCAGTAGTGAGGAATGATCATAAGAAGACCCTAAAGTGCCCTAAAATATTTCTGTTTCATCTCAAGAACATTTTAATAATAGATTCACTGTATCTTGTTAAATATCTCCATTCTTTTGAACACATATGTATGAGTTAATCACTACATTGATTCAACTTCAGCTGCATCGGGGGCCCTTATCTTTCTTTCATAGTATTTCAAGTGCCAGGGAGTTTCACACAGTTGGGCCTTTCATAACCTTCCAGCAGCCTCTTCATCTTACCTTTTGCCCATTTTTTTTTAATTTTAAAAGTAATGAATGAGTCAGTTTCCTTGGTACCTACTCCCACTTAGCACTTTCTAACTGGTTCCTTCCCAGAGAGAAAAATTACTTACTAAAAATCATCATCATTAAATTTTAAGGCTGCTTAATTCCAAAACAAATATCATGTAATTTTGCTCTTGTTCTGACCTTAGGCAATATAAATGGTTATAGATATGTATCTATAGACATAGGTAGATCTGGAAACACAGAACTTTCCTCTACCAGGTTGCCTTGGCAACCACTCCACCAGCATCTTCCAATGTTTGAAGCTTGGCTAAAGTGTACACTACACTAAGTCTGTAGACATGCTTAATATTGTTCATTAACTTAGCCGTTCCCAGATTCTTCCAAATGCTCATAAGGAGACATTATGCCGTCATGAACATTTTAAAATACCAACTGAACAGAAGCATTCTAAAGTGGTTTCCTATAATGATTTCTTTATAAATACTTGTGGGTCCTCTGGTTACCACCATGTTCATCATCATAACTCTCATATTTGGTACTGCAGTATACTCTGTGAACTTCAGTAACACATCCATTGTGTTTACATTTCCACATTATTATTACATATTTTGCTATATCGGACAGAAATAAAGATATCATTGTGTTTGTGGATGCATTGACTTTGTTTGCTTTGTTTTGGTTTTTGTTTGTTTGTTTGTTTATTTGTTTTTTGAGACAGGGTCTTGCTGTGTAGCTGGCTGGCCTTGGACTCACTGTGTAGCCCAGCTTGGCCTCAAACTCGTGGTGCTCCTCCTGCCTCAGCCTCCCAAATGCTGGGATTACAGGCGTGTGCCACGACACCCAGCCACATTAACTTTTATGGAGAAGTTCTTAAAAGTTGAAGTCATGACTTTTTATATTTTTTAGCTGTATCTGCACCATTTCGGTGTTTAATAACTGCTTCAATTCTTATTTCTTTTGAACGGTCACATTCTTTTTTACTTCAAAAGTTTCTGTCAAGATAAGTAAACATATTTTGATGTAGTACTTTAAAATTATGTCTAAGTGATTACTAATACCAACTTTTAAGAACTCAATCCCCAGCATGAAAAAAATACCCCTTGATTAAATATCAATAATGTACCTAGTTCATATTTGCTCTCATAGCATAATATGTCTATGGAAAAAGACTCAGCTTCACATTGTACCAGGAACAACAAGCGAGTATGAATCTCTGCTATTGAATTTATCAATGAATGGATAAACTTAATAGGACTTGTAGGCAAAAAGTTGTAGGAGGTTGATGATATTTTCTGTTTCTATTATAAAGCTTTCAGATTAAGGGAAAGAGAGCCAGGTGTAGTGGTGCACACCAGTAATCCTAGCATGGGCTTCATAGGTTGTGAACTCGAATCTGGCCTGAACTACATAGCAAGACTCCATCTAAAAAATACAAAAAACAAAAAACTAAAAGAAAGAAAGTGTCCTATCACTTGAAAAAGATGGAAAGCTTCCATTTCTGTTTGTGTGTGTGATGATTCTTAAGCTGCTGTACTTCTACCAGTGTTTAGTATTGTGTTATCTTAGTCACTTTCTTGTCCCTGGGACAAAATACTCAACACTCACAACTGAAAGGAGGAAAGGTTTGTTTCGGCTCATGATTTCATTCACCTGACTCTGAGATAAAAATGGCATGGCAGAAGAAAACATGCTCAACTTATGGTGGCCAGGAAGCAGAGGGAAAATGAAGAAGGTAGGGAGGGAGATGTACCACTCCAGGTCACTCCCCCAGTGACCGGCCTCTTCCAATGAGGCCCTACCTCCTAACAGTACATTGAGTTATCAACTGGTGAGTGAGTTAATTCACTGATAAGTATAATGCCCTCATAATCAAATTATGGGCCTTCCATAAGCCCCACATCTGAACACATGAACGTTTGGAGAGACATTTTAGATCTAAACCACTTCATTGTGCCCTGTCCCCCAAAAGATTCATGTTCATCTCATTATCCAAAATGCACTTAATCTGTCTTTGGGAGTTGCTAAAGTTTTAACAATTCCAGGACTGCTGAAATGTCCAACTCCAAAGTCTCTTCTGAGACTCAAGGCAAACTCCTAGCTGTAAGCCTCTGTAAATATCAAAAAGAAATACTTCCAACATACAGTGGCACAAGGTAAATAATTCCATTTCAGAAGAGAGAAATAATTGGACCAAAGCAAGACCAGAACCCAGTAGGGCAAACATTAAATTCTGTAGTCCTGTTTCCAGCACCTCCAAGGGTTTGGGCATCCTTGTCCTGCCAGTAACAACCCACATAACCTCTTTTGGGATGGCTGTACTCAGTATCTGTGGCTTTCTTCAGCAGATGTTCCACATTCCTGGCCCCTCTAATTCCTGGGCCAGGGCTCACCAGTGCACTTTCAGCTTTACTCTTTAAACTTTATACCTTAACCTTTCAGGGGCGTACTGCCTGGCCTCCCAGGCCATTTTCTGAACTCTGAATGGAAGCCTCTCTGATCCTACAACTCCTGGATTCTGTGTGCCTGTAAAACCAGCACCATATGGATGACACCAAGATCCACTGCCAACTGGAGCAGTAGCCAGGCACTCTTGAATCATGGCTGCAGAGACCTCTGAATGGCTGAGCACTATAAAAGCAATACCAGGGTTGGGGATTTAGCTTAGTGGTAGAGCACTTGCCTAGCAAGCACAAGGCCCCGAGTTTGATCCCCAGCACTCCCCACACCAAAAAAAAAAAAAAAAAAATCCCAGAGAATCAATAGCTCGGTTGGCCTTCCTCAAGCAGGGGTCTCTGGGGCTCTCTTCTGACATGAAAACTTTGTAGTTTTGTACCTTTGAACCTGTGAAGTGTGGAGTCTTGCTGATTCCTAAGATGCCCAGAAGGCATCTTTCCTATTGTCCTGATGCAGAGTTCTTGGCTCCTTTTTAACATTATTCTTTTAACAATTATACCATCCTATACCCTAATTTTACAGGTGCTTCCTTTCTGGCAAAACTTCAAACTTCAAATCATTGACCAGTACCAAATCATTGAGCTCTAATATTTGCTCCTGATTCTCATGTAGATCTGACTAAAGGCAGCCAGTAATACCAATGCTACAGCCTGAATGCTGAGCTGTTTTGAAATTTCTCCTTCAGATTAATTAGTTCAGTGCCCCTAATCTCAGTCTCCCACAAAGTTTCAGGCAGGACATGAGCAAGATGTAGATAGATTTTCTGCCAGAGCATAACACATGTGGTCTAAAGTCTACCTATCAATAGAGTCCTTCTTCGCAACCAAAACCTCCTGACCTTGGCCTTTACTTTCTACATTTCTATCAACATTCTGGTCTTCTGATCTGTGACCAGAATCCCCCAACCTAGAATGTTTATAGCATTTTAGGGCTTCTCTAGCCAGCATCTCCAAACCTTTCCAAACTCCTGCAAACTAATTCCAGAGGATTCTGAATCACATGGTCAAATATAGTCTTGGCCATGACACCACTTCTCCAGTACCGATTTCTGTCTTGGTCAGTTTCTTGTTGCTTAGACAAAATGCCTAACTTCCGTAATTTAAAGGAGGAAACGTTTATTTTGGTTCATGATTTCAGTTCATGTTCAGCTGAGATGACAGAGGACATGGACGAGAAAAGCACACCAACCCATAGCACCCAGGAAGCAGAGGAAGGAGATACACCCTCGCAGGTCACTGGCCAGCCTCTTCTGTCCAGCCCCTACCTGCTAACGACACATTCAGCTAAGAGCTGGTCAGTGGATTAATCCAGTGATGAGTTAGTGCCCTCATGATCCAATTATCTTCCAAAAGCCCCACTTCTGAATTCATGAGAATTCAGGAGAACATTTTAGATCTAAGCCATAACATGTATTTCAGCATTCCTGGCAACTTTGGTGATGTTGTTTAGAAAGTGTTGTTTATCATTTTGAGCCTCACACAAATTTCTTATGGTGGGAGGGTAGGGAGGGGATTCCACTGGTTCACTGCCCAGAGATAGCCTGGTGTCCCTGCCAAAATAGAAGTTCATGCATTGGAGAGACAGAGAGATGAGATGAAAAAGGGAATATTGTGTGCAGAGCTTGTCAAGACTGTGATGGAAGAAACCCTCTGGGCACATGTCAGTCACACTCATTGCCTGCCTGCATAGATCGCTCTTCTCTTCGCACCCAAGCTGCAACTGTTGAGTCTACCACACAGCTATCATTCTGGAAGGGTCAGAGTATGAGTCAGTTGTCAGAGGTGGTAGATCACCAAAAGGCACAAATGGCATTCCGAGTTCTCAAGGACTGCAGGGGCAGACTTAGCTCATATGTGGCTTTTCCAGTGGGTATTCTAGAGATCATAATCCTCCACAAAAATTAAGGACACATTGAAAAGGGAAACTCAGCAGAGGGGGGAATTCTGTTATCAGACATTGTGACCTCAGATCACTAGAGGGGTTTAGGGCAGCTCTTGGTACCGTCAAGAGCAAAAGGTGTCTGTGGAGAGCGGCAGTGGAGGGGCTGTCAGGGAACCAGGAGCTTCAAGTACCCTGCAGTTCACCTCTCTGAAGTGTGTCTGCATCGTCCTTCCTCTTCCAGAGACAGAATGGAATTCTTCTTCTTTGTGAAGAATCATCAAAGTGCCTATTGCTTTTAGAATTAAACACACAAGGATTGCCAAATGCTTCAGTAAAGCTAAGAATTTGGATATAATGGAGTCCTGGATGTACAACTTGTAGCAGATTTTTACAGAGCTATATTATATGTGAATAAATATTAATAAAACTAATGTGTAACTATCTATTGTAGAATATATGATGTTACATATTGTATAATATATAGGTCTTTTTAAATATATATGTAGTTTGCTTGGAAGACATATAGAGCTCACTAATGTTTGAAAATTTTAAATTTTCTTTATGTGTATGTTTGCTTATTTATTGTGATATTGAGGACTGAATCCAGAATCTTCTCAGTAAGCTACATCTCCAGCCCTTTAAAAACATTTTTTTTGAGACAGGATCTTGCTACGTAGTTCAGGCTGGCCTTGAACTCACTGTGTAACCTAGGCTGGTCTCAAACTTGCGATGATCCTATGGCCTCAGCCTACTGAATGCTGGGTTTACAAGCGTGTGCTACCATGCCTGGCTAGCCCTTTTAAATTTTTGAGACGATCTTATTGAGTCACTAAATTGGCCAGGCTGGGCTCAAACTTGTGATCCTCCTACCTCAACCTCCCAGAGTGCTGAGATTACAGGCATTTCCCACCACACCCATCTTAAAAAAAAACAAACTCAAATTTTAAAAAAAAATCAAACAATAGGAGCTATATGTACACTATATGAAACTAGAGAAAATAAATTACAGTAATACTCAAGTGTAACAAAGTACATCCTAATTTTATCAGATCACATAGTACAATAAATTTCTTATGTTTATAAAAGAAATAAGATAGAAATGGATAGAAAGAAATAAGATAGAAATGGATAGAAAGTTGCCCCCCCATGCGTTAGCTATCGCAGAGTATGCTTCCATTTGCTATGTAAAGGAGTGCAAATTCTATGCACATGCTGCTTATGAAGTTATAAGAACACAGGGAAAATCTGCCAGAGTAAAGGTCTGGTACCATTTTAAAAATAACTTCTCATTTGGAAAACATTTTTAAGCTATCAAATGATCTTTTGTTGTTTCATTTAAAAGATGAAAAGCCATTGTAAATCCTCTAAATTGAGGTTAAACGTAGCTAATCATAGTGTTGGAAGCTGAATATAGTAACTTCTCTCAGCTGCCGTCCGTGGCGTTAGCAGCCTGGAAGCTCTGGCAGTGTGGCGAGAGCCCTTGCCTGGTGTGCCCACAGAAGTGGCCTTTCTTTCTGCCATGCCCCGATGGCCAACCCAGAAAATGCTGGGTTCCCACTCAGATAGGCTCCTGTGGATACCAGTAGCTCTAAAACCCAACAGGAAAGGAAAAATTAAAGTCCCACAACAATGGACAATTTGAGGAAATAGAAAGGGAATGAAAAATGCATTCAGGGGAAGCCAAAAACTTCACAGCAACAACAAATTAAAAAAAAAAAAAATCAAGTCCACAGACTTTGCTTTCCCTTCCAGATAAAGCTAGAGTTTGTTAGAATAAATTTGTGAGCCGAGAAGTACAGGATGTTGGAAAGGCAGGTGAATGTAACGCTCCTAGTTTCGTCCCCCTGAAAACCATGAAGGGCCTCATGCTCTGCAGGTTCCTGTGTTAGCACATGATTTTAACAGGCAGACAGAGGATATCTGTTTTGGAGTTTGGATGAGAAGTCATAAAATAAATGTATTCTGTCACATGACGAAGAATGAGCTGTGGAAGTGTGTGTGTTACTTGAAGACGGGGCGGTGGAGCAGGCAGCTTCTTCAGACAGTGTGGTTCAGCCCTCACTGTGGGTGTCTTCCGGCCTCTCCGCCCTGCAATTATGTTTGCTCCTAACTTGCTACTTAGAGGTGCCTTCTCCCAAGCCAGCACTTTGAAACAGACTTGTTACAGTTAGTTCTAAGTCTGGGGCAGTTAGAAGGGAAAGGACTAAAAGATACTGCTGGACTACAAAATAACGTCTAGTTTTCTGCCGCAAAGCAGATGCTCTTTGTGCTGCTTCAAGTGGATTCACTGGTGCCGGCAGAGCCACGCTCCTTGTCTGCTGAGCGCCAGGGAGCGCTGCATTGTAGGAGAAGAAGAGCTACTGAGTGCTTCTGCTTCCTTCTTGGCTGTGCCACCGGTGGGGGAAGATCCGAGACCCTTCCTGAGGCAATGGCCACGTTCCCAGCGGGGGTGTGTAGCCAGAAGCCTTGAGGGGTACATAGGAGGAGGGCAGTGAAAGCAGGACTGATAGGTGCAGCTGAAGGATTTGGTCCTTGCCGTATAAAGTCCTGCCAGAAGCCACAGGCCCTGCGGGGACAAAGAGCACTGTCCATGCTGGCTGGTGTGACATGGTGTTTTAGGCGGCTTACAGAACTCTGGGAGGACGGGGTGCAGAGGTGGGAGGAAGCCTGAGCTGAGTGGAAGCCTGTTCCCCATGGCACTGCTGCTGTCGCCAAACCAGATGACTCCTCTCTGGCCCCTTTGGTTTAAAAAAGCACCTGCTTTTTTATGCTGCTGTTTTTCCAAGTCAGAATCCAAGATGAAGATGTCAGGCTCACAAAGCTGAAGTCCGTTCTCTCTCCACCTTGGCTGCAATGGAGGCTGGGGAAACAGGTTTCTGGAATGAATGGGATCATCCGCCAGTGGAAGAAGGCTGCTTAAAAGATGCCTGGTTATCCGTGAAGACTTATCTGCCCGTCTGCCCCACTCTGGTCTCAGCCTGGAGGTTATCTTTTTGGGAACCATTCCCTGCACAAACGCCTAGACTGGTGGTGGCGAACTCTATGGCATTTATGTTATTTGTTTTTCTTTTGTTTTTAAGACAAAGAGGTTAATGTGTGAGTTGTTTTTTCTAAACTAAAACCTCACCGTGCAGTTCTAATTACAGTGTTGGCACTTTGCGATAAATAAGTGGGTTTTGAGTTGCGGTTTGGGCACTCATCTCCAAAAGGTTCGCCATCACCGGACTAGACTCATAATCAAGACCCTGTCCCTTCCATGCCAACAGTGATCTTGCCACACTCCTCTGTAAGCTTGTAAGCTTGTCATCCATTCCCTCCATGGATGCTTTCCGATCTTTTTTGTTTGTTTTTGGTTTGGCTTGTAAACGCTAGAGCTGACTAGCCTCTTCCTTGCTTTTTTTTTTACACTGTCCTACTCAGTTTTGTCCTTTTTGTTCTGTGGCACATGGGTTGGTTTTCCTTCTTTCCTCTTCAAAAACTAAACTCTTTAAAAACAGGAGCCCTAAATTAGGCATGATGACATACACCTGTAATCCCAGCTACTCAGGAGGCTAAGGCAAGAGGGTCACAAATTCAAAGTCAGCCTGAAAAATTTAATGAGACTCCATCTCAAAAATGAAAAGGGCTGGGGATGTAGCTCAGGGGTAGAGTGCTTGTGTAGTGTGGGCAAGGCTGCCCTGGGTTCAGTCCTTAGTATTGGAAAAGAATAAAAATGAGATCCATATTTTTTTCTTCCTTTTTAAAATCTTCCGTAGTGCCTAGTATCATGCTAAGCAGAAAGTAACTGATTAATAAATATTTTCTAATTAACTACAGCTCATTGACATCTGAATTAATGCATCTTTCAAAGAAATTTTGGTAGTATTTATTTTAAAAAATAGTGAATAGAAATAAAGGGGAGACCTTGGAATACTTAGGCTATATTCTCAAAAGTGCTTGTGGACTCTGAAATATGAATTACAGGTTATTTCAATGTGACACAAAATACTATTCTTTTGATTCTTTTTTTTTTTTGTCATTTAAAAGTGTAAAAATCATTATTGGCTTATGGCTCATTCCCAAACAAGCAATATTTTTGAACATGTGTCCCCAGGGCGGGGCTGCAGTTGCTGACATATGCTGCAGGTGGTGGGGATGGGCACTAAGGATTCAAGGTCAGCTCGGTGCCGGAGATCTCCTTCCAGTTTCCATGGGACTACAAGGCCAAGCTCAGAAGGTGAGGGCAGTTTGGGTTATAAGGCTGAGCAGCAGTCTAGTGAGAGATTATGTGGGCCTGAAATAGGACAGAATGCAAAACAAAGGCCTGCTTTGAGATGTGTGTTCTGGACTCAGACCCCGTACAACTTGGCAATGAATGTAAAGTACAAGCAGTGAAAGAATGATGCCCCAGTTTCCATTTAGTAAGCAAGTGCCCGATTCAGGGGATCCTTAATCTCTCATGACCTCCAAAGAAACATACTGCATTGTAATGTGTGTTTAGCTCTCGGGCCACTTGTAGGGTCTTCGTTTTATCCCTAAAAGGAAAGTAGTGTTAGTAAACAGTGTGTCAGCTCTCAGAAGATTTCTCCTCTAGTTGTAAGTAGGAATAGTTTTGTTTACTGTTGAATGTGTCATTCTCCAAAAATCATACCCCAGGGGGCTTGCAAAAATTACCCAACGTAGTGACGTCTATCCTGTCACACCAAAAGTGGTGACAAATGATCTTTCCCAAAGTATGTAATAGTAGAAAATCAAATAGACTTTGCATATTGGAGGAAATTCAAGTGGATCCACCTAGGTTGTTAATCAGGGGACTTCCTGTTCCTCTGTTTATTCCCAAACCCTCTTTTCCAAATCTCAGTGGTTTTATGCCTTCTCAGCAACAGTGAAGAGTAGAGACCTTGCAATTCCAATTGTCAGTAAATGTTATATTACCATAAAACTACAGAGAGCCCCAGTGTAGCCTACAAAGCCTTCCCACTTGCCCTCTTCCAGAGGCTTTTGCCATGTGAGTATTAACGAAAACTGAGTTACTTATATTATAATTCAGTGAACTACTTGGGGACAAGGAAGACCAAGATAAATAAGAAACTGCACTATACAGCCCCTAAGTCTGCGTGAAGGTAACGCTGATTAGACTGAAGAACTGGCTAAATGTAATGAATAATAATCCTTGACTCTCATGATAGAGATTTTTATCCTTCTGATTTTTTGTATTAGTTTTCTTCTGTAGTACAAAGTAATAAGTTCAACTTCCTTTTTTTTTTTTTTTTTGGTGCTGGGGATCGAACTCGGGCCCTTGTGTTTGCAAGGCAAGCACTTTAACCACTGAGCTAAATCCCCAGCTTAAATTTAACTTCTATAGCACATTTTTCTGTCAAAAAGGTTTTGAGGGATTTATTTGGTGTACATCAATAGGAACCAGGTCTGGGATTCTTCAGCTATTACCTGAGGTCATCTTTTCAAAAACTTATTGTATCAGTATGTGAAAAAAAAAAAATAAGTGAAGAAATGACCTACTGACTGAAATGTGCAGCATTGGAATAGTTGCTTGCTTTCATATGCGACAAATGGTTGGCAAGTCATCAGAGCAAGGCTCTTCAACCCTGCCCCCATTCGACTGTATGTGGTTATACCAGCTTGGGACAGAAGATTTCCATTTGTGCATTTGCTCATTTTTGGTGCTGGAGGTTGAATCCACTGCCTCCTGTTCACCGACCATGTACTGCACTGCTGAGCTGCATCCCCAGCCCTCTAACCTGAGGTACAAAGCTATCAGTACTCCCTGAAAGACTCCTCATGGCACCTTGTCGCTTAGGCCTTTCTGCTTCCCACCATCCTTCCCAAGCTCTGCCGCATCACCTTGCAGCACTGTGACTGAGTGCACGTGGACATGGTGATGCAAGAGTGTGACAGCCGTGATTAGCACTCACGTGTCCTCTGTGCTTATCGTCTCTACCTGTGAGTGGAGGTGTGCACTGTTAGCATTCCTAGTTTACAGACCTGGAGAACATAAGTAACTTGTCCATGCTGCGCGATGGTCCTCAATGGAGCCCAGCTTCCGAGCTGGAGTGCTAATTGCAGAGGCCCCCAGGAGTGTACCCCTTGGCGTCCCTGGAGGGCCCGCCTGGCGCTTGTCCCTGGTCCTTGGTCCTTGCCCATTTCCTCATCCCGAGTCGGCAGTAAGGCTTTCAGATTGGAAGTAGCTCCACATGTACTACAGGAGTCCCCCGGGGTGCGCAGGTGGGTGTGTGTGGTGATCACCGCCCGCCCCCTTCCCAGCCAAGCAGAGAGAGTGACTGGAGCGGAGACACTCCTGAGTTGTTCTCCATCTACTTCTGGAATTACTCTCCTCTAACTGATATCTGTGGTGAGGATGAGTCTGGGCCATCAGCATCTCCTAACCACACGTTCGGTCTTAGACTTGCCTGTTCACCAGCCTGTTCTTCTGATTCACTCCATCTGTCTTTTGAAATGTTTGCTTTTTATTTCTATTTTTCTTCTAACCTTGTCTTATCCTCATTCTTTGGGTCTTTTTTTTTTAACTTTTGGACAATACAGGGGATTGAATTCAGGGCCTTTGTACTGGGCTACATCCCCTAGCCATTTTTAAATTTTTTAACTTTTTGATTTAGCTGAGTTGCTAAAATGCCCAGGCTGGGCTTGAACTTGCAGTCTTCCTGCCTCAGCCTCCAGAATGCTGGGATTATAGGCATGCACTCCCACACCAGTCCTAAGAGATATTTTTGAATGTAAATTAGTTTGACCACTCTAGAAATCAATACAGAGGTTCCTCAAAACACTAAACAGAATTACAGCATGACCAAGCTGTACCACTCTTCGGTGTGTATCCGAAGGAATGAAATTGGCATACCATTAGGATACCCGCATCCCCATATTTCTCGCAGGACAATTCGCAGTAATTTAAGATACGGAACCAGCCAAGGTATCAACAGATGAATGGATAAAGAAAATGCAGTACTGTATAGATACACAATAGAGTACTTTTCTGCCATAAAGAAGAACAAAATTATGTCATTTACAGGAAAATGGAACTGGAGATCATCATGTTGTGCAACTGAGTATCACCTGTTTTCCCTAATACGTGGAATCTAAAAAAACTAACATGAAAGTTGAAGGCAGACTATTAAACACAAGAGGAAGGGAATGAGGGAAGGGTGGAGGAGGGACATGGGGGGTAATGTGATGTCTGCATGTGTGAAATGCTACACGGAAATTGCATAAGGTTAACATGCTCTAATAAAGATATATTCATAAAAGATATTTCTCGCTACTATTCAGTCCAGTCACCATGATGTCCAGGAGACACTCATGATTACGTCTGTCTGTAGTTTACCAGGACTGTGCTCACTGTGGCTGGGAGTCCCACGGCTGTCCAAGTCCCTTCTGCAGTGGTCAAGCCAGGTTTGGGCTGTTTGCCAGCAGCTTGGAGAAAGAGGAAAGAGTGTGGTGCTTGTTGCCCAGTGTGTTCAAGGGACAGCGTTTGTCCCTTGGTTATTTGTTGTAATGAGTGGGAAGAGGTAAAGAAGAAAGGAGTTTGGGATGCGCCATGGTGCTGAAGTGTGCAAAGCAGAAAGGGACCTTTGAGAAGAAAACGTCCCAGTCAAAATCACCCATACTGAGGATGCAGACCTAGATTTTCTTAGCATGTCCACCTCGACCCCCTACCAGCGTGGACAGCAGAATGCTATTGCTGTTCCCTGACTGACAGCGCTCTTCTCTCTGCAGAGGTGACCCTGAAGGTGCACGTCAGTGACGCTAGCACCCACCAGCCTATCCCGGATGCGCTCATCGAGGTCTTCGCCAACCAAGTCTCCATCGCCTCAGGCACGTCTGGGACAGATGGCGTCGCCTTCATCAGGTTCCAGTATAAGCTTGGCAGCCAGCTGATTGTCTCCACCACAAAGCACGCGTATGTGCCCAACTCAGCCCCATGGAGGCCCATCCGACTGCCTGGTAAGGCATTCTTTTTTATATTTTTCATGTATGTTTGTAATACATAAGAAACACATCTGCCATGGGGAATTGGTACATATACACCTGGCATCTCAATCCTTTTTAGTTCCCTTTGCCCACCTCCCATCTCCTCCCATCCCCAGAACCCTCCTATCTACACGGTTTCCTATTATCTATCTTTTATTTTGTTCTTTATTTATACTTTGGGTTTCTCATATAAGAAAAATCATGAGATATTTAACCTTCCATGTCTAATATAGTTCACTTGCATTCTTAATCTTTCTCTGAAACAGACTTTATGGCTAAGGGAGTGCTGGTGACGTAGTAATGACCTTGAAGATGTACGTCAGACAGATCAGTGTGCACCTTCCCTGCTTTACCCTCTGGCCCCATTACGTGCAGGACAGGTGGGGCATCGTGTGCAGCTGCCTGGGCTCAGCCTGTTCATATGCACAGGGGAACTGAATGCTCCTCTCTCCAACACTCCACTTCCCGCCTTGTGGGTGGTCCCTGGTGGCATGGGGTCTGGTGGTGCCTTGGCATGCACTATCCTCATCTGCCTCTAGGGCTCTCTTCTTCAGCCATCATGCGAGGCCCAAGCATTCCCAGAGGGGTGGGAAGGGAGCAAGAGATGGATTTTCCCCTCCCTGCTGGTCACCACTTCAAAGCAGCAAGCATGTCCACCACAAGGGAAAAGGAGGGCAGTGGACACAGACAGCTTGAGATGAGTAGTTGAGGAGGGGCAGCTATGGCCCTCTGTGTCCCTTCTCCTCATCTGCATTTTATACCCAGATCGCACTATCTGCTGGTACCCAAGTGAGAGAGGGACAAGGCCGGGGCTGAGAGTTGTGGGGGACACTGCTGTAGTTGTGGGGCAGCAGGCTGTAGTAAGTGGCTGACCTGGGCTGTGGCCCCCACTCTGTGACCAAGTGCCTCCAGCTTCTGTGGAAATCTCTATCGATGAACTGAGACTCCCTCGTAAAGTAGTTGTGACTAAACATTAGTTAACACAATTAAACTAGTTTACAGCACCTAATACACAGCATGTGCTCACAGTGCCAGCTCCAGTGAACAAGGTAGATGAGAACACACCGTAATGTTTTTACCAGTCTGCCTTTCTGTTGAATGACACTCGGCAGCAGCATTCACTGTATTTTTTTTTTTTAATCGCACCTTATAAAGGCACACATGAAAGGGGACTTCTGGAACTGTTTCAGAAGGTGGCAAGAATCTGGGACCAGCGTGTTCAAAGTAGGGGGCAGCATCTTGAGGGGGATTAATGGCAATGTGTTTTAACTCTAATAAATTTTTAAAATTTAAATATTCACTGTGTATTTTGATCACCTCTTGTACATTTCTCATCTTTGAACCTTTGAGGTGAATTCCTTTACATTTTTTGTTCATTTTTATATTTGCAGTGTAATTTATATACTCTAAAACACACCACTTTAAAATGTCTACATCACAAGTTCGTGCAGCTATCACAGCACCACTATCTAACTCCAGACACTTCGTTGCCTCCTGAAAATCCTTTAGCACTGACTTGTTCTTTCCTGCACCTTCCAGCACCTGGCAACTCCCAGTTTGCTTCCCATCTCTCTAGATTTGCCTCTTCTGGATGTCCTGTGTAAGTGGACCAGACAGTGTGTGGCCGTTGGTGTCTGGGATCTCTCACTCGGCACCATGTTTACAAGGTCCACCTACATTGTAACACATGTCAGTACTCTGCTCCTCTTTGTGAATGTCTGCTACTGTGTATACCACACCTATCTGTTCCTCTGTTGACAGACATTTATTTCAGTGATTTCTACTTTTTTGCTATTGTATTAGTCAGTATTCTCTAGAGAAAAAGATACAATGGTAAATATATGAATATTTGAGAGCTTACAATTTGGCTTCCTCGGGCTTCTTACTAGTCAGGCATGGAAGCGTGCAGAGGGTCTGTCTGCAAGCTGGAGATCCGGAGGGCCCAGCTGAAGGTCTGGGGATTGAAGGATCCAGGCGAAGGTCTGGAGGCCTGAAGGATCCAGGCGAAGGTCTGAAGGGTCCAGGCGAAGGTCTAGAGGTGCAAAGTATCCAGGTGAAGTTCTGGAGTTCTGGAGCTCCTCCAAGGGAAGTGAAACCGATCCAAAGAAACCGGCCGGCCTAGATCCCTCTTCATTTCCCCTTTATACCATCTAGAGAATGGGCCACCCTAGGGGTATCTTCTACACCCTAGGGCAGAGAATTGCTAAACCAATTTAGTTAAAATTCTCTTACAAGTTGACACAATCAATCAACCATCACAGCTATGATGAATGAGCATTCGTGTACAAGTTTCTGTGTGGCTGTGTTTCAGTTCTCCTGAGCTTATGCCTAGGAAAGAATTGCTGGTCATATCATATGGTCACTCTGTGTTTAATATTTGAGGAGCAGCCACTGTTTTCCACAGCAGCAACGTACATTTTTTCTTTGTCCTGGCACTTCTGTATTCTGCTTGTCATTAGCTATTTTCTGTAAGTTTTGGTCTCCTTCTAATGTGTAATCCTTCAGGACGGGCTGCCTCCCACATGTGTGTGTCCAGCTGGGGTCTAGCACTGGACCTTGCAGAGTGGGAGCTGAGTACATGGAGGAAGTGGAGGGTGAGTGAAAAGTGACAGCACCCTGAAGACCAACTCTCTGGTCCCCAGTGGCCCTCATAAGAGCCAGCACTGCTAAGCCACTGATATTCTTAGCATGTGATCCTTCTAGGTCCTGTGACTTTCTGTGAAAAACCTACCAGCCTCCCTTTACTCCTCTGTCAACTTAGAGACGGAGATGGGTGAAGTTCAAGGGCCGTTGAGTTGAGTCCGAGTAGTGTCATGGCTGAGGCCAGACCCTAAAGCTCCAATCCCGGCTTCAGCAGCTATAGCTGAGGGTGTCGGGCAAGCTTTCCCCTCATGTGTGAACCTGTTCTCTTGCCTGTAAAATGAGCACAGTAATGATACCCACTTTGTAGAGTTTTTGATATTTAAATAAGTTACTAAAAGTGAAAAATTTAGGATAACATCAGGCATGTTAGTAAGGACTCAGGAATGTTAGTCTTTGTTATTATTATTATGCAGTTATTTGTTTTCTTAAATTTATATGTTCTACTCAGAGGTAAACTTACAGGCTTCATGAAATTTTTATTGAAAATCCAGGTACTTAAGCAATACTTTTTAAAATAACACAAATTCTATCGTGTCAGTTCCCAGATTAGGAGGAAATATTCTTTTGCCATGAGGCAAACATGAACCTTAACACATACTTTTGAAGTCTTTCTTAATGTTAGTATGTAATAGTATATTCTATATTCATAAAGTACATATTATAGCTTTACTGTTCCTAATATGCAGAGGCTCAGCTTACTAAAAATGTGTTAACAGTGTTTTTAAGTTGACTATTCCTAGGGCAAGTAGTTAAGCGATGGCAGTTTTTCTTGTGGCATTTTGTAGGTCTTTTGTCAGTCATATTATAAATCAACATTACTGATTGATTTGCAGTCAGAGACTCCGAAAATTCGGAGCATGCAGAAAGCTGTGGTGGACCTTCGGATTTGAATGTCGCATTCCCTCATGTCCGTTTTTGTTCCTGCAGTGTTCTCCTCGCTGAGCCTCGGCCTGCTTCCGGAACGGTCTGCCACTCTGATGGTCTATGAAGATGTCGTCCAAATAGTATCAGGATTCCAAGGTACGTTTAGCATCTAAAAGGAGAATGACAGTGACTCTCGGCCAGCTAGTAAAACCTGACCATCAGGTGGTGAAGGCAGCGCAAGTAGCCACAGCTGGCTTGCAACGTTTGGGAGCCATCCCTGTGAGGCACCGACACATCTGAATTTCAGTTATTATCCGTTGCCTGTAATCGTATTTCTGTCAGGCCCATCTGGTAGATGTGTGAGAGCAAAGAAGGGGCTACTGTGCTCTGCGTAGCCTGTACAGCACCATCTCTCCATGGTTCAGGTCCCGGTCCTGGGCTTGCCTGGCTGCATTTGCTAGTGGGAAAAGGCTAGTAAGTGTGTGAGTGTGGCTTTGCTCCTTCTGCCCTGTCCCTTGTTTAGTAACTGTCTCCTACATGGTCCTCGGCAGCCAGCTCCCAGACCCCACACCCGAGCTCCTGTGGCTCTTACACCAAAGCGAACCTGGAGGGTTCTGGGGACTTGTGTTCTTGTCGGTGGTGGGCCTAATGCTTGCATGACATATGTTAAGAATATCATCTTATTTCATCTAAATCATGGACTTGAGAACCATATTTCCTGGCACTGAATGATCTTTATCAGATTGTGAATGTTCATGCGTCAGATAAATCCTTTCACTGGACCCAGCCCTCCCGTGATCACAGGTTCTACACCTGCAGGTTTGACCAATCTTTGGTAGAACCTACTAAAAGGGAAAATTGAATAACTAGGGAATATAGTCCCCCCAGAGCACTTCTGAAGGTTTTTGACTGTCTGTGACATTCCCACTCTTGCATCAGGTGATCAAGTCCACTTGCTTCTGTTTTTAAGTGGTTTTCTCATTGTACTTGGAATGAAATCCAAACTCTTCAGCCTCAGGGCTTGGTAGTCCCTGGCCTCCAGCCTTTGGTGCTGCCACAGTTATCCAAAGGTGACTGACTGTTGGTGAAGAAGAGACAAAGTCGCAGAACTGACTTGCATAGAGCTTTTTTGGGAGGGAGTGCTGGGGATCGAACTCAGGGCCTTGTGCTTGCTAGGTAAGCACTCTATCACTGAGCTAAATCCCCAGCCCCTTGCACAGTTTCCCACACCCCGTTCCCCTCTGCCCAAAGCTTGTAGGCCCCACGTGCTTGTTGTTGGCCTTTTACTTCTCCTCCGCAGACAGTCACCTTTGTACCCACATTTCCCTACGTTAAGGTACTAAGGAGAGGATGTGTGACCCTTTCCTGGTGCTTCTGTCCGTTGGAGCAGCCATGTCTTTAGCAAGGTACTGTATCTGTGACAGGGCTCAGCCATTATGGTCTCCAGTGACAGCATACATGTGGCCGTCCAACCTTGTCACTGCTGGCTCACCATCACCTGCAGCCCTGACACCTAGCCATCTCCTCTTGTGGCCTAGGGGGGCCCGTGAGGGATCCCAGAGTCTGCGTCATGTGGCATCTTCTCCCCATGCAGCTGTTGTGCATGACTTTCATCTCCCCTTCTTATATCTCTGGGAGTCAAATATAATTACGGTGGGCCTGGTCTTACAACCCCAGACACCTGTGGCCACACTCTCTCTGCCCACAGACACTTGAGTCTCTTCCTGCTGTCCACGTGTTGCCCATTTGCACTACGATGGCCCCGGCACAGACCGAGGTACAGGGAGTCCCTCAGGTGCCCCAAGCTGCTGTGCTAGTCTCACTTGTGTCAGGGCTGGGCTGGACTTTGCGGCAAGAGCAGACTCCCTGCCTGTGTCTCCTTTCTGGGGCCTCATGCAGAATAGCCAGTTTGGTCTTCCCAAGGCAGAGCTCCAGGCTCTCTCTGCCTTCCTGGCTCCCCTTTGCCTGTGGAATAAAATCGTCTCCTTGCTAAGCACTTGCTGTCTCCTTGACCTGGCTTCAGCCTCCCTGCTAAGAGTTCTGCTCCTTCATGGCTGTGTTCTCACCTAACTGAATTTCCTTTTCTCTTTTCTCTTTTCCATCTTGTCATACCGTCCTGGACAGTAAGGCCCCTTAAATGTCACCTTTTTTGAGTCCTTCCTGTGCCTGCACTGGAGGTGGGAGTCATGCCCCTGCCTTGCCTGCCAACCTCAGCTCCCAAAGGGCTTAGGCCATGCAACTCTCCCTGCAGGCTGTGGCTGGAGTGGACACCTGGCCAGGTGGTCCAGCTCACTGAGCAGTTAGGAGCTGGGGCCCGGCTGAAGCCACCAGCTCTGGTCTCGCTTTCTTCTGCTCGGATTGAACTAAGCATCCAGAGTGGTAAGGATTGCAGCCGAATGGTCATTAGACACAGGCTGAGCCCAGGCCCTGGCCATGCCACCCGGGAGCCAGTTAGGAGGAGCAGAAAGGAAGTAGAAGCAGAGGATGCTATTTGGTAGCAGGCTGGAAGCAGGCTGGGGTTATTGGAGTCACATCAGTGACCCAACATTCAGCTGGATGAATCCTACACACTCCCACCGCTCATCCTAGAGCCCCTGAGCCCAGCACCAGCAGGGGTGGAGCCTGTGCTTTCCTGCCCACAGTCCCTGTCACCCTCGATTCCCCCAGGTCCTTATAAACAGTCCGCCAGCTGGGGCTCCGGGTCTTCTTATGATGCCTCCTTCTCTGCCATGTTGGTGATTTACTTTTCTTTCTCCACTAAACTTAAAGAACTGAAAGAGGAAGGCTGTGTTGCCCTCAGCTCTGACAGTTACCCAGTGAGGGAGTCGCCGAGAGACAGGAGAAGGAGGTCCAAATCCAGCTGCGTTTTGCTTTTCCTACAGACTACTTACACTGTGGTCAGTTTTTCTTTATTGTGAATGCTAAAAAAGAGTACAGTTCACACACACACACACACACACACACACACACACACACACACACACGGAGTACTGGAATAGCACTTTTTCTCCCTGGAACAAGAGTTACTCTACTGAGATAAGCCCAAGGCAGTAAGTCAGGAAGTTCTTCATACAATTAGTTTCTTTGGTCGGTTCTGTCCCTGCATCCGGTAGCTAACCAGAAACTAACCAAGAACCATTTCTTCCTTTCAGTCACCTCATTTCCACACCACTTCTTAAAATTGCAAGCATTTTGATAAGTTTTTAACTTACTCTACTTCATGAGTTTAATAAATGTTTAATTGTAGTATTCCTTATCTTGGTAAAGTTGAGGCAGTGGTAATAGTTATTAACAGTGATAATAATAGCTAATTTTTCTGTTTCAAGATTTCTTACCTTTGAAGGGAAACCTGTATGTAGTTAATTAAGTGTATGGGGGGATCTTTACCACCATTTACATACTACCGTCCTGTTGTATGAAACCAATATCATTCTGAATGTACAAATCATACATTCAGTGTTTATTTGCAATCTGGTCACATTTAGTCACCTTTATTATTTTTCAGTGAGTATGAAGGAGGGTAGCAGTAACTTCTTTCCTGCTCAGAAATGCAAGTACTGCAATCCAGCTGACTTGGCGTGTGTTGCTGGGACAGTGTGACGTGGCAGGCGGTCCTGGAAAAGGGGTCAGCAGCGCTCGTGACAGCTCAGTCAGGAAGCCTCACATGGAGGAGATGCCTCGTTGTTTTATGTGGCACTGGAGGAAGAGGTTGGAGAGATTGAAGTCTGCCGTGAGAGGGATGGAGACAAGGGAAGAGAGGGGAAAGGAGTCCACTGTTCTCATCAAGTACACACTCGGTGCTTCCATTGAAGCTTATGCTTTAAAATGTTTACAGCCAAATGAAGCAGAGAATAAACTCAGGGTAGTGAGAGTTTTTCTATAAAAACCAAAGGAGCATCCACTTACTTTCTTCTCCATAGATGGGCTGTGTGGGATGTGTGTAAATTCTGACCCTGCACACCACTAGAGCCCTTCCTGCGTCAGACGGGGCAGAGTTCTGCACACACCCACAGGCACAAGTGGCACGAGACATGCACATCCCGGGTGGAGCCGGCCTTGGTCGTCCTTGCATTTTGAAAGTGAACAAATGATTGTGCTTTTAGTGTCCCTCCTGCTTTATACAGAAGGCCCAAACAAACTCATAACAGTGAGGAGAAGCACAGAGACCCAGCAAGTGACTGGTGAGCTGGAGGGATTTCTAGAGGCCGCATCTGAAAATGTGCTCATTGTTGCAAAATGCTGGTAAATCCCTTTCAGGGTTATCGAGATAAGAGGATGGAAAGCGAGAATGCTCGTAAATTACAGAATCATTTTCTTAGAGAGCGTTTTATACTTTGCTGAAGAACACTTTCGGTGAAAATCTTGTGGGGAGGGGTTCAGCGGTAAATCCAGAGCTTGACCCCAGGGATATTGGGGGGAGGGTGAAGGGGGAGGCTGCGGCTGTTGGAATTCTGTAGATGAGAGCAGGGAGCCAGCTCACAGCTCTGGTGCCCAGAGCCTTCCAGATCACACTGCTGACTCCAGAGAAATGCGCTGAATGTGGCAACAGCAGAGAGGAAGATATTGTGAAGATGCTCCTGGCTGCTTCTGGCTGCTCTACCTGCAAGCCGCCTGCCCTCCCTGCATCAGTGGGCTCATCTTCTTCAGGGCCACTTTGCTGTTCCCACACAGCCTTTTTGCCTTCCCGGGGCACTGTCTAGAAGCCTCTTACCCCACCTTTGTGCTCCTCTGCTCATCAGCAATCTTGCTGCTTGTCTCTGAGAGAAAACAGAGGCCACGAGGGGCTGGTGTCCTCAGCCGCCGTCTGTCTGCTCTGTGCACTACAGGAACATGCCGATGCCCCTCCCTGCAGGGCTCGGCGCCTGCCCTGAGCCCTTCCATCTCCGCGCTGGGTCCCATTCCTCTCTCCTCTCCAGCTTTCCCCAGCTGTGCAGCATCTTCTGTCGTTCCCTCTCAGTCTGAAACCCTCCTTACACCCTGCTTCTTCAGATTGCATCTTCTCATCTCCTCACCCTCTCTAGCTTTGGAGACATCGCCTCTTGCCATGCCCGTGGCTTTAAGCCCTCTTCTGTGACCACACACTATTCCTTAGAAATTTCTCTTGCTGAGTTTGGCAGAGTTGGAGTTGCCATATCCGGCCATCCATTCCAGCCCTCGTGCTGCTTAACTTGTCCCTGGCCCATTCCTCCCTGCTCGAATCCTGTTTCTCCTTCATCTGCTGCCTCTTCCCAGCACTCTGTTCTTTTCTTCTCAGCCTCCTTCATGGGCTCTTACTTCCCCGCCCATCGCTTATCTGAACAATAGCCTTCAGCTGTAGCCCCCTCTTCTGTGATGAACTCCAGTGCCACCGTCTTTACTTGGACCACTTCATAGCAGCCTCTGTATTAAATCTCTCCACCTACCGCCATTCCCCACCTGCTGTCAGAACTGGGTAAAACAAATACCATCTATTCCTTCCCATACCAATGACTCTCCCCTGCCCGACGTCACTCAACTAGAAAGCGGTAGAGAAAGGTTTAAAGCTGGAGTTAAGCAAGTCCAACACCCATGTTCTCTTCCTGTGACGCCTCTGATGAGGGAGACATGTAGTTACTCCCCTAAGTACAACACCGTGCAAGGTGTGGTATGGTCGGGACTGTGAGAAGGATGGAAACGGGTTTAGAGTTTGGGATGGGACCAAGAAAGGCTACATAGAGGAAATGGGATTTGAGATGCGTGTTGTGTGTTATACAGAATATGTAGGCAGGTGATATGAAAAAGGTTCAGACGTGGAAACAAGGAGGACATGCATAGAAATAAAGAGCTGTGTGGTCCGCTGGCCAGATGGTGGGGGCCAATGGGCAATAAATAGAGCATCTCTTTTCAGATAGACATGGTGTGGCAGTAAGGGATACAGACAATTCAGTTAAATGATTTCTGCCTCTTACACACAGAGTAATTTAGCCAAGTTACTTAACCTTTTTGGGCTTTAGTTTCCTCAAAAATTCAGGAGTCTCAGCACTTGGGAGGCTGAGGCAGGAGGATTGCCATGAGTTCGAGGCTAGCCTGGGCTACATAATGAGTTCAAGGCCAGCCTGAACTACATGGTGAGACCCTGACTCAAAAAAGAAAGAGCCAAGAGAGTTTCTTCTTCACAGAGTTGTTTTATGAAGTTGATGTACCCTGAAGTCTATGCTTGTCAGGTATGAGAGATGTGAAGGAATTTAGGTCTGTATTGATCTACTTCTTGTTTGGTCATCACTGTTAATCTGGCAAGTGGCAGAGATCCACCGATGGTTTCTTCTGGGAGAAGACATGACCAGAGTGGTACCCTAAAGCAGTCAGTGTGTCACTAGGTGACATGGAGAAGAGGGTTAGACCAGAGCAGGGACCAGTCAGGAGACTTTCCCCAGAGTCAAGGCCGGGGGGTGTAGCATACAGCATAATGAGCATACAAGTAGAAAGGGAGGGAAAGGTGAAGAAATGCTGACAAAGGAAGATTGGCCAGTCTTGGTACCCGGGTGAATCCGCAAGAGACTCAAAAGGGACAATGATGACGATGACCTGGAATCCAGGCTGGATGCTGGGGAAACGTGTAACCGCTGAGGGAGAGGAGCTGTCAGTGATGCTTTGGAGCTGGAGGGGCATCGTGTGGAAGCGTCTCAAAGGCAGAGGAAGAGCAAGTGTGGGACTTGGAAAAGAGGCCGGGGCTGGAGAGGACGGTGACAGCCCAGGTGGTGGTGGCAGAAGGGAGTCGCCAAGCGGAGACGAGAGAAGCAGCAGAGGTGACTGACAGCAGCCCTTGAGGAGCTGTCATCTGGAGACAGGAAGAGAGGAAAAGAGCACCCAAGGGAAAAGCAGGCGGCTGCGAGAGAGCCAGAACACGGGCCGCGAGGGCCAAGAGGCCGCGGTCATGGGCGAGCAGCAGGTGGTGCTGAGCCTTGTGAAGGGGCCGAGGAGGAGACTACCACTGTTTCCAGCTGGCGTTGTGGGGTCCCATTGCTGGCGGCCAGCAGAAGAAGGGAAGGCAGTCACTTGTGGGGACAGGGAGCTAGAGTGCTGCTCGCTGCTGACTTTCTAGGCTGGAGAGGAGTGAGTATATTTGTTGAGGAGGGCAGCGAAGCCCGGGGACAAAGAGATTGCTGACAAAGGGTCGGTGGAAACGTGTCTTGCAGGAAGCAGCTAAGCAAAGTTCAGAGACGGGATTGGGTGGATCTTGGAGGAGAGAGAGAGAAAAGGGAAGAAATAGAGTTGATGTGCCAAGGGAGGAGGTGCAGGCCCCAGGGTCTTCCTCGAGTAGGGTCTGGGCATGTTGGGGTGGGGTGGAGCCCTGTGTCTGAGGAGAGCAGAGGGGAGGCCGGTCCACTCTCCGGCTTCTGTTCCCACCCAATCGTGTGAAAATCTGTGCAAGACGATAGACTTAAAAATGCAACCATTTCCCCGGCTCCACACACACCCATTTCGATTATGTTTATGCTGTGGTTCAGAATGGCCCATGTCCTTAGACGCCTCAGCTGTCTGGTCATTTCATCAGGCAGAGCTGTGGCTGTGTCCTGCAGACCGGGTCCCTCAACAGACCCGTCTATGTCATGCCAGTCACAGTACGTGTCTGATCTGCTGGAGTGGCTGGTTACCTTTGTCATCTACCTGCCTCAGCATTGCCACCCTATGCCGCCAGTCCCAGACACAGCCACAGCAAAGAGACCCTGGATGTCAGAGCAGCATCCAGATTCCCCTCAGGAATGGAAGCAGAGAGACAGAACAGAGACAGACAGAGACAGAGACAGACCTGGTGAAGGGCTGCTCATAGCCTACCTCATTCTGGGGAGACCGACTTGGATTCTGCCTTCTCCCTTGACCCTAAGGAGGCCCGAGGCCCCCTTCGCCTGTCACCCTTAGGCATGCCATTCTTTTCTTATTTTTGGCTAAATTCTTTGCTTTTCCACTGTGTGAGACCCAGGTCTCCAAGCTGAATAACAACAGCAGCATTGTTTAAGTGGATAACAGCAGAGAAAGTACATTTTCCTCTCATTGAAAAAAAGTAACACTAGAAGCATTGGTGTTCCTCTGTAGTCAGGGTGAGGAGATGGAATGGGAGAGGGCTGACTTAGACTTCCCACCTCACAGGGTGGTTGGAAAAGGAGAAAGAAAGAAGTGGGCAGTGTGTGTGGTCAAGTCGGAGAACAGGGTGAGGAGCAAACTGCTTCTGGCAAGACACAAGGAGCTCGAGGGACCACACGGAGCTTGGATTCTACACAGACCCAGAAGGAGTGAGACATTGGTGCTCTGTACATCAGAGGGAAAGAAGGCCAGACTAAGAAGAGGCAGATGCACAGGGGTGGTGCATCACCGTGTATTTGTTTTAGGGATAAAGATGGCACGTGTGGTCCGGAGCTGGACTGGTGGATGTGTACAGTGTCAGTGGAGGTGGCCAGCATGAGACAGGACTGCCGTGGTTTGGGCCACCCAGCCTTCTGGGCTCTGAACCTGGGCCTGTGTTTCGGAGTGGACGTTTGGCCAGGGAAGGGCCTGATCAGTGATGTTTAGGAGGTAGAGGAAGCGTGTGACTCCGCCAGCCCCGAGGTCCCAGGCTGCACAGAAGACTCAAGTCCTTTGGGCTTCCGTGGCCTCACCTGTGGGGAAAGAGCCTTGGATTTGCTGATCCTTTGAGCTCTGAAACTTTTCTTCCAGATTACTTCCAGATAGGCTGTTGCTTCTTGTGTGTTCTCTGCTCAGGGTTAAAAGGAGCCCTGGGGTAGTGGTGAATAGGCAGGCAGGTGTACGTGGACAGCTGCGGATTGGGGAGAAGGAGCCCTTGGGCCAGCCAGGGGCACACAGTCAACCTCAAGCTGGAGAAAGATACATGGTTTTTGTGTTAATGTTTTCGCCAGGTTTGTGCAAAATTGCTTAACGCCTTCACTGTCACCACTGTGTTAGGTAAACACAGGTTCAGGCTTTGTTTGCAGTCATAACAGCAGCTGCAGAAGGTGGACTGCAGGTGACATCACAGGTAACTGTCTAGGGGAAACTGAGGAAGGAGCGTGGCTTCACCTCATCCCCAGGGCTCCTTGGAAACTCTTCGACACGCTCTGTTGGAAGTAGGAACTGCCCCTGAGGAACAGGCACGATGCCCAAAGGCAGCTCCCCAGAGAGCGAAGGGTGCGCGCCGCTGGGCGTCTTGTTTCAGCTCTTCACAGGCCTGCATGTCAGTTTGTTTGCTCTGCTTCGATGTGGTCTGTGGCGTTAGACCAGATTTTACCAGGGAGATGAAGGATGGGTTCCTGGTATCCAAGAGTATGTTGCATTGTGTGTGTGGAGAGATTAATTGTCGTCTACTTTGTTTCATTTACTCTTGGACTTTCTCAAACTATTACCCAATCCACAGACAAATGCTGTGCAGTGAAAAGGCTGCTCACAAATAGAACTTGGAAAACACTTTTTGTTAAAAACCTAAATAACATCCTGTGTCAAAACAAATGTGACAATGGGCTATTATTTCTCGTCCCATAATAGTATGTTGTCGTGTCTCTGTGTCCTGCGTGAATGAGGGAGGGGAGGCGGGGTGGGAAGGGGGACAGCGGAACCCCAGGGAAGCCTTCTCGGCTGTGCGTTTTCTAAAGCAGCGGCTCCTTGGGGAGATAACTCGGAGGTCGATCCCCACAGGTGCCAGGCCACAGCCCCGTGTTCATTTCCAAAGAAGGGCTCTGCGCTTGCCCGAGAACACCAGCTACAGCGACCTCACCGCGTTCCTCACGGCCGCCAGCTCACCCTCGGAGGTGGACAGCTTTCCTTACTTGCGAGGATTAGACGGAAATGGAACAGGTAATCAGAGTGTCCTCTCTTTTGAGGGGGGTCGTGTGTTCTGGTCTCTACCCGCGGGTCGGGAATGTGAAGGGAAGACGGGGAGGAGGACGGGTGTCGCAGGAGGAGCCCAGCTGCTCTGCGCCTTCCCCTTCGCCAGCACCTCGGTTCACCCTGCGCCCTGCAGAGTTCCGTGTCCGCCGGCACCGTCACTGGGCTCCTCTCTGACGGACAAAGTACGTTTAACTCAGAGACTATTTTATAATTTAGAATTGAGTTTTTAATTTATGTTTCGATGTGAGATGAGACTCAGGACGGCTGCCCCTCTGACCTCCGCCTTGTCCCGCTGCCAGCGTCCTGGAGGAGATGCACAGCCCTGCCGCCCACCCGCCTGTGCCGGCCTGCGGGGCGCGCAGACCGTCCCGGCCCGCCCACCGAGGGCGCGCGGGGTGCTGGAGTCCTCAGTGGGCGTCCTGTCTGTTCTCCCTCTTATGCCCTGTGTTTTAGAATGGCCACTGCATGAAATTGCAAACCAGAGGCTTCTCTGGGTTAAGTCCTGCTAGGTGAGTAAGTCGCTCCATTTCCCAGGGAGAGTTACTTTCACTTATTTTTCCAGTACTTTACACGAACTGATAATTAGGGGGAGATGGGGGGGGCTTTTAAATCTGAATCATCTGATCCATTTTACAACATGTTAATAAATTTGTGGTTAGAGATTCAGGCTACCTGGCAATTTCTTCTATACTTTTCTACCCTCCATGGTATGTATTTTAAGTTTTTCTTCCTTTAATTATTCTGTGCTGATGAGGCAATTTATATGTCAGTTGTCTGCTATTGAACAGATGTATAGTAGTCAACTTTAGTAAACATTCTTGGGGAAAAAATACTGACTTTTATTTTAAATGTCCAAAAGAAAAGCATTGTTTTGGGGAACCTGATGCCATCCAGTTGGAGACCGTCATGACTTCCGTCCAGGCTCCATGACAGAATGGAGCACAGCTATAGAACCCAACTTCCAAGGCACATCCTCACTCCTCAGAGTGCTTTGATTTTTCCGTGTCTCACTTCTAATAATTCTTGAATAAACTGTGAAATCTGAGAAGACTAGAGGAAGAAGAACTCAAAGACAAAAGACTATTGATTTTGTAGAGTGTGATTTTAAAATCACTGTACTACAGAGCAAAGAGAACAGGTCTTTGGAAAGTGACATTGAACCTCTTGTCCACTGAAATAACTGATCAGTTGACCTAGAGAAGATCAGACCTTCCCAGAGACCTACCGGAAAAGGCACCCAGCCCAGGTATACACTGGGTGCCCCAGGAGCCCAGAGGCCTGCGGCCATCAGCTCGGCCTGGCCTCGCTTCCCTCCTGCCCCGCAAGGAGAGTGACGTGTCTTTGTCAGGTGACAGGTTGTGTCTTGAGGTCAACGAAGGTGGCCAGAAACAGACGGGATTGGCAGAGGGTGTCCTTGGAGTGTCATAAAGACAGCTGTGTCCACTTAGAGGAAGGCTCCAGAGTTAGAAGTGGAGAAATGCAGCCAAGTGGGGACTTCAGTCACTTCCCTGCTTGCTCTGTGCTGTCCGTTGGCTCCCTAGCTTCCTGGCAGCACAGAGGGCACCCATGGTAACATGATGGCTCCAGAGCATGCTGTTGGCCCCTTCATCAAAAATCAGACAACCAAAGGTGCTGGGGTTATTCCTGCATCCTGTGTTCTGTGCCACTGGCCAACGGGTCTGTTTTTGTGCTAGTACACAGTGAAGTGAATTATAGCCACGAAGAAAAATGGAAAATGGGTAGATCTTGAGACTATAATACTAAAGTAAAATAAGTCAGACACAGGTTAAATATTGCATAGTTTCTCTCGTGTGAGAGGCCTATACTGTAAATAATTTAAAGAGCAAAATAAAAGAGAACTGATAGGAAACAGGGAAGTAGACTCTGTGGAGATGGGAAGGGGATCTGAGGAAGGAGGGAGAGGGGAGGGCAGGGGAAGGGGAGTAAAACTCGATCAAGATGCAAATGTATATGTACCAGTTCCCCAAGATGAATGTAATTGTCATATATCACAAACATATACTACTAAAAATGTACCCTCATCACACACAGGCCAAAGCCTCCTAGCATCACACTCTTCCCCTACCTGCTACAAAAGCACAGAACTGCTTCGTGGCATTCCCAAGAGATCTTTAAACAATTACTGCCATTAATGACACCAGGGAAACAGAAGAGTCAATAAAGTAACTTAAGGGGCAAGATTTCTTGTAACCCCAAAAAGTTGGTATGGATTGAGTATCCTTTATGCAAAATACTTGGGACCAGAAGTCTTTCAGATTTTGGAGTCTTTCAGATTTTGGAATGTTTGCATAGTTTGCCAGTTGAGTATCATGCTGCTTAGAAAGTTTCAGATTTTAGATATTCAAATCAGGGATGGTTAACTGTATGCTAGACTGCAAAGCCGAGCAGAACTGCTCATGTTGCAAGGGACCAATTGATACAGCTGGACTCCTGGCTTGGTCCATGGTCCTTCGCTATTCTCCTGCTGTTTTGGTCTGATAACCTGTCTTTATTTGGACCTGATGGGCCAGGTAAAATTAAGATGGGACAGGAATTGAGTTTTTTATAGAATGCAGCATTTTCAGTAGAATTAGAGTCTCATTTTAAAAAGGAGTCGGAGGTTGGGGATTTAGCTCAGTGGTAGAGTGCTTGCCTAGCAGGTGCAAGGCCCTGAGTTTGATCCCCAGCCCCTCCCACATTAAAAACAGTAGATGGAAGAAAATTTCACTCTTAAAGTACAAAGTATTCTAGAGTTAAAGAAAGTAGAAGGGTAGAGGGAGAGTTATGAGGAAGGTGTGGAGTAGATCAGACATTTAATGCAGCATTAAGGAGAGAGTCTTCCAAGAAAGTAGATGTGATGTCTTGTGACACCTAGAGAACTTTGAAAGGAATGTGCAGTGATGGGAGCCTAACGTATGTTGCTTCTGTTGATGAACTCATTTCTGCAGTGCTTGCATAAGTTCCACAAGCTGAATGCTTACAGCAGAGATATCTGTGTCCAGGAGCTCAAGAAGGCATCCAGTGCACCTTGCTCAGTCAGGAAGATAAGAAAATCAGCCCTAGAGGAGTAACCTGCTGGGGGCCAGCTGGGTAGTTAGTACCAGATCTGACAAGGAGCCCCATCTGCCAGGCCAGGGCTGTGTAGTGTCATGGGAAAGGAGAATGGATAAGGCTGAAGAGGGAGATGCCTGTCTGTCTGCCTGTCTTTCTTTCTCTCTCTCTCTCTTTCTTCCTTTCTTCCTTTTTCTTTTTTCTTTTTTCTTTCTTTCTTTCTCTCTCTTTCTTTCTTTCTCTTTCCTCTCTTTCTCTCTCTTTCTTCCTTTTTCTTTCTCTCCTTCTCTCTTGCTTTCTCTCTTTCTTTCTTTCCTCTCTTTCTCTCTTTCTCTTTCTCCCTTCCTTCTTCCCTCCCTCTCTTCCTTCCTTCTTTCCCTCTCCCCCACTTCCTTCCTTCCTTTCTTCTTTTATTTTCTCTCTTTCCCTTCTTTTTGCCATGCCGGACATTGAACCCAAGGCCTTCCACATACTGGGCAAATGCTCTACCACTGAGTTACCCTCCCGCCCAGGAGATACATTTCTGCTGCTTTCTATTCCATCTGCCTACCTTCCTGTACGGAGATCCTGCACAGGGTTTGATGGAAGAAAATAGCATTTCCTAAAGGAAAACTAAGTTGTTTATATAGAGTCAAATAAATGACTTAATTAATGTCTCTGTAGTTGTTTTAAGTTGAGCTGTCTGTTGTAGACCTGGGTTTGCTACCATATCACCTTTAAGGGGTTTGCACATGTGAGGTATTTTAACTAGAAATACACTCAATTCTGGTTTCTGGTTCTCCTTGTCTTAAAATGAAGTGCCAAGACTGAAAGATTTCTGAATTTGATTCCAGTGTAGACCTTTTGATGAAACCTCTCCTCCCAAGCCTTTCCCTTCACGGAAAGCTGGGAGTGGGTGTAAAGGAGGAGTTACTGCTGTCGTTGGATGTTTAGAAACTCCTCTGTGAAGGGTTTAGCTGTAAGTCATTCTCGATACTCTGAAGCTCCTTGGGTTTGCTTTAAGTGTTTAAATTTAGTCCAAACTGGAGCAGACATTAGCTCAGGTAAGTATATAAGTAACTAAATATATAAGTATATAAGTTTGGTAAGTATATAAGTAACTAAATAAGAAATTTTGCAGACTGTATTCTAATGTAACTTAAAGTTTTTATCACTGTGTGTCATTCTTTTCAAGGAAAGATGCAAAATTGTGACAGTGTATTTTACATGGTCTTACATTTCACTAGAGAAAAATCTAAGACGGATTGCTGAAGTGTATAAATATCCCTCCCAGTAGCATTCTCTGATTTATCTGTAGATGGTCATTAAAGCATTGACTTGGATAACAGGCCTCTGATGGAGAGTAATTGGGATATTAAATTCCTTTTAAACAGACCAAAATAACGATGGCAACTAAAATAACCCATAAATACTTCAAGTCCAAGTTCTAATAGTATACTTTTTCAGAAGTAAGTTAGTGTTTTGCAGCAATCCTTAAAGAAATTTACTATTTAAAACAAAAACAACCAGGTATGGTGGCACGTGCCTGTAATCCCAGCACTTGGGAGGCTGAGATAAGAGGATTGCAGTGAGCTCAAGGCCAGCCTCCACTACATAGTGAGTTCAAGGCTAGCTGAAGTACACAGCGAGATCCTGTCTCAAAAAAACAAAAACAAAAACAAAAGCCAGTCCCTAAAACAGTTCAGGGTCCAGTGTGATGGCACATGGCTGTAATCCCAGTAGTAGGGAGGCTGAGGCAGGATTGCCCCAAATTCGAGGACAGCCAGGACTACATAGTGAGGCCAAGGCCAGCTGGAACGATATAATGAGACCCTGTCTCAAAAAACAAAAACCCATTTTGTTACAGTACTCTGTAAACATCATGTATGTTACTAACATACATATTGGGGCTCACTTTATGTAGAAGTTCTTTTCAGTGAGCTCCATACAGACCTTCGTCTCACATTATGGAGCAGTGTCTCCCTTTCAAGGCCTTCCTTGGAATCAGTATAGTCCTTAGAAGAGGCAAGGCTGAGCTTGTACCCCGTTCAGCGGATGCCTTTAGAGCAGCTACAGTCACTGTTCTTTCTGGGCCTATTTCTTTCTAAAATGGGGATTTCTCTTGCTCTGTATTATCGTGGTGAGGATTGTTCATATAAAGTGCTTACTACAAGTGGGGCATCATGGCACGTGTCTGTAATCCCAGCACTCTAGGAGGCTGAAGCAGGAGGATCGTAAGTTCAAGCCCAGCCTGGGCAATTCAGTGACTTAGCAAGATCCTGTCTCAAAATAAAAAATACGAAAAGGCTGGAGATGTAGCTCAGTGTCAGCCTGGGTTCAATCTCCAGTACTGAAAACAAAAACAAAAGCAAAAAACCAGTGCTTACAGCAGCCCTTGGCATATAAAAGGCTCTGTTTACTAAATGGCATGGTAGCATGACTATTTCTCTGCGGAGAATTTCGGCGGCCCGGGTACTCTGTGCGTGTGACAGAGAATACCTCTTCTTTCCAGGAAACGGTACCGGGTATGACCTGACACCTGTCACGGCCGTCAGCGTCCACTTGCTGAGCGGTAACGGAACCCCAGTGCTGGTGGACGGTCCCATCTACGTCACCGTGCCGCTGGCCACGCAGAGCAGCCTGCGGCACAATGCCTATGTTGCAGCCTGGCGGTTCGACCGGAAGCTGGGTAAGCGAGGACTCTGCATCACGTGATTTCCGTACTGTCTGGCTTTCCGTCTGGGAGCCAGGGAAGTCTCCCTTCCTCGCAGGTAGTGGACGCGGCTCTCGCAGTGTGCTGCATATTTTCTGGTGGGAAAATTTATTCTACCACACCATTCAGATACTCTCTCTGGAGTTTGATCCTGTTGTTGTTATTTTTTAATTTCTGTACACTTAAGCAAATTAACTTGGAAAGAATCTTGAAGGATTAGGAAAGCCAAAATTCTTTATGCTTCAGAGGGTTGTATGATCTCTGTCGGTCATGTGGTCTTTCCCGGCTTCTGAAGAAGAAAAAACATTTGTCAACATTGTACAGAATAAAATAAAAATGACCCGTGATCCTGTCACCTAGAGGAAACCATGACTGTACTTTGAATTCTATCCTAGTCATTTCACCGTGCATGTATGTATTGGTTATGGACTGCTGCCTAAGAAATTATCCTAAAATTTAATAGTTTAAAACAACAGTAGACATTTACTGTCTTCCAGTTTCTGAGGGTTAGGAATTCAGTCTGAACCAAGCTGAATGGCTGAGTTTCAGCGTGTCTAGAAAAGTTACAGTCAGGCCATCAGCCAGACTGTGGTCACCTTGAGCAAAGTTCACCAGCCCTAGCAAGCAAGCTTCGGGACTCACTCACATGTTGTAGGAGGCCTCAGTTCCTCACCAGCTGTTGGCCGGAGGCATCGTTTTCTTGCTGTATGGGCCTTTCCATATAATTACTTATGACATGGTAGTTTGCTTTCTTCTCAGTGCATGATCCAAGAGAAAGGAAAAAAAGAAAATAAAAATTTAAAACTGTAGATGCCCCAAATTAGAAGTCATCCTAAAGATTACCTTCCGCTGGGCACTTTAACAGAAACAAGATCACATACTAGGTTCTATCTATAACTTGTTTTTAAAAATCATTAGAAGAGCATAAATATTTTTCATAACAATTATTCTGCAATATCAGTTTTAGTGAATGCATAGTATTCCATTGTGTGGCTATATCATAATTCAGTTCATCAACACCTTAAAAGTAGAAAAAAGTTACTATTCTAATGGTATGATAAATATCTTCATAGCTAAACCTTTATGCACAGTCATAATTATTTTTTAGGGCTTTTCAGTGTGCCTTTGGTTAACTATTCCATGAAAGTCAAGTTGGAAATATAAATTTTCAAATAATCCAATTCAGAATCTAGAACCATTAGATCATGAATGAAGATTAATGGGAAATTTTTTTATATCAAGTGTATGTTTGGAGACACTTAATTCTTAGAATCAGTCCTAGAACCAAGAAATATACTTGAAAATAAATGCCTACTAGATTTTTTTTGATTTAGTTTTACTTTCCAATTAATTAATAGTAGTTGCCATAGTTATTTGAGAATTGCATTCACTGATTTTATAAAATGCATCAAGCTTGACATTTTTAGAGGGATTGTGACACCACAGTAACATAACCTGTACTAGAGAGGTACTTTATTGCTTGGTTATGTCTTTCATGAGCTAATAATCTGGGGACATCATGGTCATAGTCATGCCAGCCCTACATGAGAGGTAACTTACAAAACTTTAAGTCCCATCTTGGACCGTCACTCAGGTTTTTTCTTATGTGTGAGAAGCATGCATTTTCAGAGACTCATTTTTATAGTTTAGCTCTAAAATGTCCCCAAAGTCTCATGTGTTCAGATGTGGAGATTTTGGAAAGTGATTGGGTCATTCGGGTCACTATGCTCATCAGTAGATTAACCCATTGATAAGTGCATAGCTGAAGTGCTGTTAGGAGGTGCGGCCTGGTTAGAGGAGGTAGGTCACTGGGGATGTGACCTGGAAGTGTGTATTCTTGTTTCTGGTGCCTCTCTTCTCTCTCCCTTCTCTTTCTTCCATCCCTCTTCCCCTCTACCTCCATCTCACCCCTCCTCTCTCTCTCTCTCCCTCTCCCCTTCCTATTCCTGGTTGTCGTGGGTTAAACAGCTTTCCTCTACCAGGCCCTTCTGCTGTGCCATTTCCACCTCAAAGCCAGCTGACCATAGACTGAGCCCTCTGAAACCATGATCCAGAATAAATGTCTCCCTTTAAGGTGCACTGTCGGGAATTTTGTCCCAGCAGGATGGTCACTAATATAGAAAATTGGTACCAGGATTGGAGCCATTGCTGTGACTGTCTCTAACCATGTGGTTCAGAAGCCTCTGGAACTGGTTTGCAGGAGAAGTTTGGGAAAGTTTGAAGATGTAGGCTAGAGAAGCCCTACAATGATGTAAGCAGAGCTTGAAGACCAGAATTCTTACTGGAATGTGGGCAGTAAAGGCCAGGCTCATGAGGTTTCAGATGAGAACAAGGACTGTATTGGAAATTGGACAAAGGGGCCATTCATGTTACATTCTGACAAAGTACTTGTTTTCATCTTCTCCAAGGGCTAAGACTGTGTGGAGCTGAATTTAAAGGTGGCAGATTAATTCATCTGACAGAGGAACTTTCAAGACAGCCCAGCATGGATACTGCTGGTTGCTTTCAGCCAGATCTACAGTGAGAATCCAGAGCAAAAAGCAGAGCTGAGAAATGTGAACATTTTGCACAATGACTGGAAAGGCAGCACGTTTAAAGTTGGGGGCCTAGGAGGGAATGGTTGCTGAAAAAATTAGCATTGTACTGTAATCCTAGCATTTGGGTGGCTGAGGTAGGAGGAGCACCATGAGTTCAAGGCCAACCTAGACTATATAGTGAAACCTTGTCTCAAAAAAAAAAAAAGAAAAGAAAAGAAAAAAAAAAGCCAAGTACTTTGCACCTGAACAGAGAAAGGATGTATTGAGGGCATCCCAGGAAATGACAAGAGCCCACCCATCACAGGCTCAAAGGTATTAAAGGGTAAACTCCCAAGAAAGTCTTCGCTTTGAGAAGAGAATCCCTGGGACACCTGCTCAAGAAGGTCCTCCTGGGGAACTGGTTCTCTAGAATTCACTTCACTGTGCCCAGCCATCCTGGTACTCATAGGTCACTGCTGCCATGGCCCGCAGGGGCCTGGATACTTCTTGAGCTGGCAGCCAACCTTGGTATCAGCCATGTGATGCTGGTTTTACCTGCAGGCAGAATGTAAGTGTTCTGGAGTCAGGGAGGCTTCCACCTAGATTTCAAAGGAACCACGCAAGGAGCCCCTGAAAGAGAAATGCATGAAGCTGTGAGAGTGAAGCCAAAGGTAGAGCAGAAACCCCAGGAAGTTGGAGATGCCAAGAATGTAGAATTTATGATGAAAAACAATAATTGCAGGCAGCAAATAGAGCCAGCCCAAGAGAGGAGAAATGTGAGTTGTGACCGGAAATGCCATAGAGGTGGGGCCACCTAAACCCTTCGGAGCTCCCATCTTGCCATAACCTGGCGGGGTGCTGGACAGGAAGCTGCAGGATTTAATGTTTGTCCTGATAATTTTTGGTCTTGTTTCGGTCTGATTCTTTTCTGCTCCCTTTTTCTCCTTTGTGGAATGGAAACATTTCCCCTGTGCCTTTGTGAGTTGGGTGTATTTAACTTTCTTTTAGGGTTTAGTAGTGGCTCACAGCTAAGAATCTGCCTTGAGTTTCAGAAGAAACTTTGAACTTGGACTTTTCAGCAGTGCTTGGACTGTTAAGATTGTGGCAGCTCTTAGAGATGGAATACATGATTTTGCATCATGAGATAGACATAAACCAGGGCAGAATGTTATGCTTTAGTTCTAAATTGCTCCAACCGAAGTTTCATGTGTTCAGAGGTGGGGCTTTTGGAAAGTGATTGGATCGTGGCGGACACTATGCTCATTTAGTGGATTAATCCACAGACCAGTTCATAGAGGAATGTGCAGTCAGAGGGCAGGGCCTGGTCAGAAGAAGTGGGTCACTGGGGATGTGACCTGGAAGGAGGTGTTCTTGTCCCCTGCTCCTTCCTTCTCTCTCTGTCTGCTGGCTGCCGTGGCTCCAGCAGCTGTCCTCCACAAGCCTCTTCTTCCCCGCCATTCCTGCCCCGGAGTCAGCCGGCCAGATGCTGGACCCTCTCGAACCATGAGCCCAAAGAAGCTTCTCCTCCTTTAAGTCGTGGGTGCAGGGTATTTTGTCCCAGTGATGGGGAAGTAACTAATACACTTATTCTCTCACATATTCTGCCTTTCTTTGTTAGCTGTCCCAGTGGGCTCCAATGCATTTGGCTCCATGGTCTGAAAAGGCTGCAGAGAATGTAGTTAAATGCAGGGACTCCTTGCACACAGGGGATCGGAATTCTGGCTCCACCAGCCTTAGGTGCGTGGCACTGGCCAAGTTAACCTTTCCGTTGTCAGTTCCCTCAGCTGTGAAATATGAATATTAACAATACCTGCTATTGCTATGACAGGCATAGTAGGGTCTGCAGAGAAACAGAACCAGTAAGATGTGGGAGTAGGGATCTATAGCTGTATCTATATAGATACAGAGAGACTGATTGATAGATTTTAAGGAATTGACTCACACAGTTGAGGAGGATGGTGAGACCAAACTTGTAGAATAAGATGGCAGACTAGAGATCCAGGTGAGTAATGTTGCAGTTTTAGTCCAAAGGCAATCTGATGACAGAATTTCCTCTTCCTTGGGAAGCCTCAAATCTTTCTCTTATAGTCTTCAACTGATTGGAGGAGGCCCACCCACATTATGTAGAGTAATGTGATTTATTCAAAGTTTAAACGTTAGTCTCATCCACAGATACCTTCACAGCAGCACCCAGATGCATTTGATTAAATACTAAGGGGCTACGGCCAAGACAAGTGGACACATAAAACTCACTCTCACAAGAGTGAATAAGTCAGCATCTGTGGGAGGCTCAGGACCATGTGTAGGCCATAGCAAGCACTCCTGGAAGCTTATGAAGCAACTGGGTATGGTGGTGCATGCCTGTAATCCAGCTCCCTAGGAGGCTGAGGCAGGAGGATCACACATTCAAGCCCACCCCGGGCAACTTAGCAACTTAGCAAGATCCCGTCTCAAAATAAAAAAGAAAAAGGGCCATGATAGTGCTCAGTGCAAAGGCCCTGGGTTCACTCTCCCATGCTGAGTGGGAAAAAAAAAATGTATATGTATCTCAAAGATCTCCCTGTTCTGCAGAAGCCTTTCCCTGATGGTGATAGCCGCAGTTGCTCCCACCCTGAGCCTTTTTGCTCCCCCTTAGTCTCCCACTCCCCTGACATGCATGTCACTGAGGCCACTGGCAGCTGCCCAACTGCAGAGTCAGATGACCTCCTCGTCCCCTTCAGTGCTCCTGCAGCGTATGGTGGCTTCCTTCCTCTGCGATCCTCTGACTCAGTGTCCCCCTGGGTTGTCCTGCCTGCCCCGGGGTCTGCCCTGGGCCCAACCCTTGACTCGCTTTCAGGGCCGTCAGCAGGGCATCCAGCCACTTCCCACTCCCATGGCGACCGCTTTCTCTGCCCGTCTGTCAGCCGTGTGTTTCTGGCTGTCGTGCAGGGAACGCGAAAGCAGGCTGCTGGCTCCCCTCGCTCATACCACTGCACCTGCTCATTCTGTGTCTCCTCTTGTGGTCAAAGTAGGAAGCTCAGAGTTACCCCGATCTACTCTTTGCCTCAGTGTCCTGCTCGTGTGCAGCTGTGCCTGGTCCTTCATGACCCCGTCGACATCAGATCAGTGTCCCTGAGTCTGACCGTGTCCTCGCCTTCTCTGGGCTGCCTCTGCCACAGCTGGGACTCTTTCTTTGCACTCCAGCAGTGGCCTGGCTGCCTTCCATCTCTCGCCCTCTCTGCTGGACCTCACATATTGCTGCTTGAGTCATCTTCAAAACCCCACGCAGACTGCTTTCCTATCTGGGACTGTCTGCGAGCCGCTCGCTGGGAGGACTCCATAGCATGGCACACACGTGCTTCTGAGCCAGTCGCTGCCTGTCGTCCTGCTCTTCCCAGCCATGGCCCGCGCTCACCCTGCACCCCACCGCACCCCACCGCCTGCCTTCCCTGAACATGCGGAGGTCACTCCCAGAGCTTATCGCCATTCATGAGCAGAACCTGTGCTGTCAAACCCTGTCCCCAATCCGTGGGCGTCACTGAGCCCTCGCAGACACACGCACACATTGCGGCAGTCCCAGCAGTATGGAAGGGTGCGGCAGAGCAGTCGTTGCAGGTGCCCTCCTGTAGTCTGGTCTTTGAATCCTTGTGAGCAAGAAGAGCTGCCAGCACACGCTGGGTTCCCAGTTAAAATGTTTGTTAAATGTCACAGAAGGATGGCATAGGTGTTTCAAAAAGTCAGGTGTTTAAAATACTACAATATAACTTTGTACATAAGATGAATATGGGGAGGGGGGTTACTTTGACATATTTATGTATGTCAGCTCTGTGTCACTGTGGCAAAAATACCCAAAATGATTGCCTTAAAAGGAAGGAGGGTTGATTTTGAAGGTTTCAGGCCTCAGTCATTTGGCCCTGTGGCCTTTGGGCCTGTGGCAGGGCAGGGCACTGAGGCAGAGGAAGCTGCTCACCTCCTAGTTGCTGGGGAAGGAGGAAAGAGAGGAAGAGACCAGGGACCCGCCCCTTCAAGGGCCCACCCCTGACGACGGAGCTTCCTTCCACCAGGCCCCACCTTCTGAAGAGCCCAGAGCCGCCCGCTGGCACCATGGGCCGGCCCGAAGATTTTGGAATTAGATCCAAACTCTAGCTGTATGTATGTGACAAAAGGGTGATGATTTGAGCTCTCCTCGGGTTCTTCACCCTCCCGGAGCTCCCATCCCATGGTTATCATTCTGCTTCTCCTTTCCATCGCCTCTTCTTAAATGAATACATTTGAATCTGGGTGAACTGGGCTGGTGGCATGAGATGATGCCCCAACATAATGAAGCTCTCTAGGGCTTCGTATGTGTGTCACATGTGCTTTACAATATGGGGCAGGTGTAGAGAGCAGCATGCTTCTCTCATTGGGGCGTTTTGGACACAGTTCAGAACCAAAATGTATTAAAGAATGTTTTAAGGGCCCTGCGAATATTATTTTCTATGGTAAAGGGACACTGCAGATGTGATTTACAATTTTTTTTTGTTTTTTTAGTAATCAACAGGTTTTATTTTCTTAGGATTGAATTTATCTCCAGTTCCCAGAGCTTCCAAAGCTGCAGTCATCAATTTTTCATCAGAGCCCAGGGGAGAGGGGCAGGCGCAAGAGACCAGAGACCAGGAGAGGCCAGAAACCCCTGAGGGAAGGCCGGGAGGGGCACTCGCTCCTTCTCTTCTCAGTAGCCGCGAGCCACGTCTGGTGACCATACAAGGGGCGGATCGGAGCATGCGGGCGGGAGATGACACCAGAAGAGACACCCACGCCCAGCTAGACAAAGAGCCACCGAGCCCCCAGTTCAGAAACGGGGAACAGAGGGGAAGGAGCAGGATAGGGAGTACACAAGGGCGTAGGGGGCTGTACATTTTTCTGCCATTTTCTTTTATTGAAAGCATTTCCCTTAAAAAAAATGTGACTTTTCCTTTATGTCCAGCTGATGCATATAACTGTGTGCTGGGCCTGAGTGCTGTGGGAGAGGGAACTGGGCAGTCAGGGTTCCCCAGGGGACCCCGGGTCTGGCCCCAGAGGTCTACAGGGGCAGATGCTCAACAGTAATAATCACTTCAAATCACTGAATACTTTAAATTCTCTGTTTTGAAGCTAAAGCAAAATAATTGCCAATGCCAAACTGTTTAATGGCCAGAAACAGCAACTTGTGAATCTGTTAAGAAATTCTCTCCTACATCAGGGTTGGACAACTGTGGCCTGAAAGCTAAGAATGGTATTTACATTTTTAAATCATTGGAGATTTTTTTAAAGAGGAGGAAAGGAATGTTGGTCAAAGGGTGTAAAGTTCCCATTATGCAGGATGTGTAAGTTCTGGGGGCATCAGAACAGTGGAGTTATAATTAATAATGCTGTACTGTATACTTGAAGTTCTCCAAGACAATCGGTCTTACGTGTTCTTACCAGAGAGAAAAAAAAAGCCGAGAGTATATCATTTATCTTGATACATATATCAAAACATCAAGCCATGCACTTAAGTATATACAATTTTTGTCAATTATACCTCAGGAAAAGTAGAGAGGAAAAAAGAATGAAAAGAATAGCTTGTGACACATGAGAAGTGTATGATACTCATATATAAGCATTCCTAACTTGAGTTTTATGAGAACATGGCCCTGCACACGTGACACCCACTGAGCGCTGAGTAGACTGCAACAGAAACTTAGGTCCCCGCTGACCAGAAACATTTACTGTCTGGCTGTTTACAGGAACCGTGTGTGAGCCCTGATCTGAAGGCCTCCCGAGGGGAAGTTCTTTCCGCTCTGTATCCGCATCTCAAGGCATGAGCGGCCCCCGCGGCAGGACTGAACTGGGCCCTGAGGCAGGCACACTTCCTGTTTCCTGCATTTCACAGTGGTGACCTTCACTGTAGGGCAGGACTTCAGAGGACAATGCAATTGTTTCATAGTGCCGCCTGGCTCTGTTTGGATGATAAAACCGCATTCTTAATGTTGACTCAATGAACCCATGTTTTCCCTGTGACTCGAATTCTAGAATCTAAGACTGCAGATAACTAAAGCTCACTCTGAGGAGGGGCTCCCTTTCTGGTCGCTAAGGGTCGGTATTTGACGATGCCACTTGTCAGTCTTTTTTTTAAATGGCCAGTTTTATTTTTTTCTTTAGGAACAGGCAAAAAACTTCCCACTGTAGAAATTAGCATCTCCAAGCCAGCCTATTCCTTCATCAGAGGGTGACTTAATTAACATTTTCTTAGAATACAGATAACATTGGCTTTTCTTTAGTGTCACAGCAGTATGAATTAGCTATTTGTTATTTATACCCTCAAATGATGTGTTCAAGAAGCCC